>JAXQKN010000155.1:0-34040 GCA_037042525.1 Aspergillus sp. P7301S-1 | reverse complement strand
CCGCCAGAAGACGGGCCAGTATTTAAACGATGACTACGGCTATGCTCAGGGAATGGAGCGCTACTACAAGGGGGAGTCTGAGTTGAGTCGGCTACGTGTTAGGGAGAGAGATGCTGTAGAGTTTGCGAGTTCATGCGCGCCGTTGAGGGCTTCAAGCGTGCCGCCGGGGCCGCTGATGAAGCCGGTTCCTCGTCCACCTCCGGCGGCCATGGCTGCGGCGTTGAACACTGCGGCGGCATTGCGGCCGTCGAGAACTTGGTGGAGGCGTTCGACAATGGCTTCGAGGAGGCCGTCAACCTGGTATGGGCGGGCCAGTTGGAGGAGAGAGCAGAGGATTTGAGGCGTACAGAGCGGCGATCCAACGGGAGGGAGGGAGGAGGTGTAGAGGTAGAAGACGAGGACTTGGAGCGTGAGGACTGTGTGGGGGAGGTAAAGGACACGGGGCCGGGATGTGGGTGGGAGGCTGTGGGCAGAGGGGAGTTCGAGGTTTGCGAGGAGGGATTTGGAAGGGTTATGGCCGTTGCTGGCGAGGGTTGTGGCGTTGGAGTAGGTGCTTCCGTGGTCTAGAGAGGGGGTTATTGTGATGCTTGAGTTGCGGCTGGGGTAGGGCGCTAATGAAGGTCGGAGGGTTGCTGAATCTGATGATGTATCAGATGACTCGCGAAGAAGTTGGATGAAGTAAGGGCCCCATCGTCGACTAAGGAGCCTGGAATTAACAGAGATTCGTTCGCCCCCGACGGCTTGGAGTTCCATATCTGCGATTTCGGGGATGCTTTGCGCAATCCGTCCTAGCTCAGCGGATGCAGTAGTAAACGGACGGCCGCCCGATGTAAGCTGAGACAACTTCTGCTGGAAAGAAGCTGGAACAGCAGGCGCACTGTGAGAATAGTACGCAGATGTAGGCGAGGTCTTGCACGGGTTGTTGTAGAGCCCGAAAGCTTCCAACTCAACCATGCACAGATTAGTGAAGTTGATGCGACGGTGGTTATAGTCCTCCACGAGGTTCCGTTTCCGATTCCCAAGAATGATAAATGTATTCCTCCTAGACCAGAGCACGCCGCGATTCCAGCTGCCATTCCCAAAGACCGACCCGCCAGCGTCAATCCGACCCCATGTAAGGCTCTTCAAGTCTAGCGCCCAGAGCGCATACTCTTGTTTCGAAGAGGTAAGGTAAGTGCCGCTAACCACGAAGTGTCCATTAATAACAGCTCCATTCGGGAACCGCAGGCCCGGTGGGGATGCTTGACTCGGCATGGGCTTTTCAATCAAACGACCATCCGGTAGTCGTATTTGGAGCTCGAGTTTGACGTCGAGGAAATTGTAATTTGAGTAAATCAACATCGGCGTACCATCCACAGCATCGTCTGCAGGGTCCTGTGCCTCTCTGTCAGGACAAGTGCTCCCGATATCAGATAAGCGCATTCCAGTCAGAGGCGCAGCGACGCTTCTATACGCGCCGCAACTTTTCCCCAACTGGCTTGTGTTTGTCCACTTCAGACTGCGCAGGTTGAACACGCTGATTTGTTCAATGTATCGGTTTGTGCTGTCCTGCCCACCAACTACAACCATCTCTGCTCCACCATAGCCATCAATATCCACGCCGATCGAGCCTTGATGGGGGTTCGTGGATGCGGGGTTATGGTGAATCGCTGACAATGGAGCAGTCGTCGAGGTGAAATAAGCGCTAGACGGGACAATCGTCGCGCAGTGCGCATATCGGCCTTGGGGAAACTCGTGAGTATTCACGCGGGTCCAGGACCGAGTCGGGACGTCAAAGATGTTGATATCAGACATGACCACCACTTCTGGCTGCGGCTCCTGCCCATTTGCCGGCTCCTTAGGAGGGTTTGAGATTGGCGACATTCCTCCATAACAAACTAGCTTGTTGTCTCCCAAGGCGCAGACACTATGGAAATATCGCGGGCGGGGGATGTCGCCAGAGGCTTCTATCTTTGTCCAGTGACGTCGGATGAGGTCGAGCTCGTAGATATCCGATGTGAGGTGCGGGCGGCTTTTAGAGAGGATTCGGCCGCCGAAAACATAGAGCTTATCACCGAGTATAGTTGTCGTTGCTCCCACGAGCGGCGGCGGCTCTCGGCCGGAGGTGCGGCGGACATTGCACACGAGACCTGACAGATTGACGGGGTTTGCGGCGGTGTGAGGAGCAGGAGTTCCTGGAGAAATGCCAGAGTGAGGATCACTTTTGAAGGAATCCAAGTGTCCCAGGCTCGACTGGCTTCTCGACATCATCTTGGGGAGCGGAGACCTCCAAGTCGCAGCCTTCCTTATCTTTCGAGTTCTTGCTTCCAAACAATTATTCCAAGGCACGCGATAAAGTCGGTCAAGTCGGTCTTCTTTCGAGAGCGGACGTACGTTTCGTTGCGTTTCGCAAAGTCGATTTCTCCCAGTGTGATCGTCTTCCTCGGGCAACCAACCTTAACTCTCAACAGCTTATCTCCGTGCGCGACGCTAGAAAAATCTCGAAGCGGCGGGTTAGCATGAGCGTCGTAAGCAGGAGCCAAGCGACAAGGGCGCAACAACTACGCCGTAAAACCTGGGACGAAAACCGATAGATCAAGGCAGGTTCCCAATCACGTAGTCTTGATTTTCGATAGTCGGTGTTTAATTGTAGCAAGGCGGGCTGGCCAGCCAAGTTCACTCAGTCAGGGGCGGACGGGCGAAAGCAATCAACGCAATACGCACTGAGCGCTCTCAATTCCCCGCCGCTATTGACCCAGTTGCTAGTGGCAGGGAAAGGAGGTTCTCGAGAAGATCAGGCTGGAATTTCAGGTAGACAATAATTGTTCTTCGGGAAGTTCGTAAATTCGGTGATCTGCTTCGCCCGAATTTGGTGAGTATTGTTGGGTTCGCAGTCCAAGTTCAACAACCTGTCACACACAACTGCCGGGAGGATCAGCAGACGAAACCGCGGCAATAAGAGAAAGGAATCCGTGGAGCGACACCTGTACTCCGTACTTTGGACCGCAGACCAAACTACGGTGTCGTGCCCTTGACCAGTGCGGATCCTTTTCAGGGCGGTGTCTTGAAGCTGGTTTCTGACTCAATGAATCGACGACAAGAGTCGAAGATGTTGTGGAGAAGAAGCCGTTAGACCATGGCCTGAATATATTGAAGCCGAATTTTTGACAGGCGAGGCTGAAACCCAACGAAAAGAGAAATCGCTCAAAAAATATCACCAACGACCACGCTGCTCGTCACTGAGAGTAACTGGGAATGCTCACAATATATCAAATCCTCAGACGATGTTGCAGGCCCCGCCAGGAACCGTCACGCTCTAACGCAGCCCTGAGGAATATTGTTGAACGAGAGCGGTAATAGGGTCATTATTGTGGAAATTCTAAGCGGGGTAGATAACCTTGTCAAGCAATCAGAGAATATCCTTGGGCTGACTGCATAAGTTTAGCACTGTTCCTCGACGGTCTTATGCAAGGTGACGAGTTCGTTCCAGTTCTGCTCTCTACGCCATTTTCTTCTAGTGCTACCACCATCTTTAGGTTTTAATTTTCCTAAGTGTGTGCATGGTCGGAGAATGTTTTAGGCTACCGAAGGCCTGTCATATATTCGGGTCATTGTATCATCAGGTATCAAAATAGACAAAATCCATGTGAGATATCAATCCCTTTCGCTGCCGCCAAGGAATTCATCCAAAAACAAGTCCTATCTTACTGCTTGAGGTTGGTGAAACGGAGGTAACTATAAAACGACACATTAGCAGCTACCCAATAAGCTCGTGATTCCTTGTGTGAACTTACGGCTTGACAACGCGGACCTCACCGAACTTCTTCTGCGCATCCTCGGTGGAAACGGGAGGAGGGATGACAACATCGTCACCGGGGAGCCAGTTGATGGGGGTAGTGACACCGTGCTTCTCGGTGGTCTGGAGGGCGTCAACGACACGGAGAACCTCAGCGGTGTTACGGCCAGTGGATGCGGGGTAGGTCATGATGAGGCGGATCTTCTTGGCGGGGTCGATGATGAAGACGGAGCGGATGGTCAGAGCCATGCCTGTAACAGTCAGTATGCAGCCTCGTCACGTTTCATCAGAGCACGCACCCTTGGCGTCAACGTTGGTGGTGTCCTGGTAGTCGACCATGTCGAACTGGTGGGCGATCTTGCGCTCGGGGTCGGAGATGATGGGGAAGGTGAGCTTGGAGCCAGTGACCTCATCAATGTCCTTGATCCAGGCCTTGTGGGAGTCGGTGCCGTTGGCGCTCTTTAGGAGTCAGCAATGTTCTTGATACATTGGCGCCAGAATATACTCACAAGACCGATCAGCTTAACGCCACGAGCAGTGAACTCGGGCTCAAGCTTGGCGAAAGCACCGAGCTCGGTGGTACAGATGGGGGTGAAGTCATCCTAAATGAGAGCAACATTAGCTAACTCCGTTGCTATCTTCTGATGGCTTCCCAGGGCCAATTGGAGGTCTCGAAGCTACTCACGGGGTGAGAGAAGAGGATGGCCCAGCTGTTGCCAATGTAGTCGTGGAACTTGATAGGACCGTTGGAGGTGTCGGTCTCGAAGTTGGGGGCAACGGAGCCGAGGCGGAGGCTGAAGGAGAGCAGAGTCAGTACGGAACAGGCAGAAGTGGAATAATGTATGAAGGTAAACATACGGAGCGCGTTCTTCAGCCATTGCGAAGGTATAGGGAAGAGATGAAAATTGATGGAGGAGATAAGTGTCTGGGATAGAATTGAAGCTGAAAAGAGGGCGGCAGAGAGGAAGAGAAGCTTCTGGTAATAAATATTAAGAGGACCCTGAGATGCTTCATGCCCCTCGACAGTTACCCCTCCTCCCCTCGAAGCTCGATCACGCAATCTATCGACCGCCTGCCTAAAGAATAGATCGCGCATCCGTGGTCTGGTTCCAAGCGGCCCACTGCACGGGAGTTGGGAGAGCGAACCGTTTGCGCTTCGTGGTTCGAGGCCTGCACGGACTTACGTAGTTCAGGCACCTCCATAATTGGATGGTTCCTCTAGTCAGCCAAGTAGATATGTTTCATCCATGTTTTGGGTAACATCGCTATAGTCTAGTATATTTACCCTCCTTCTGCTTGATTTTCAGATGCTTGCCAACCGCTCGACTTTACTCTCTCGCCTATATCGGCCGATCGCATTCGGAGCAGCATAGCTCGGCCGCCAGTTCGAACTGGTGGCCAATGGAGATTACTGCCGATGGCGCAATACGCTCGCATCATCACCCAAATCATTCCATCGTCGGTGGGAACGAGAAGCAGGATGAGCGAGAACAAGTTTCAGGGACTGACAGATATCGTAGTACTGATTCAGATTCTCAAGAACGGATGGTACTCCAAGAGCTGGATATCTCCGGATGTACGCAAGATTCGAAAAAGTATTCCCGGTGCGCATTTTGTGGTTAAACGGCTGTCACCGTTATTCAGCAGCATTTATATGAGAAGTGTTGAATCGGATTCTCTGGCAATCATCGGAGCCAGGTCTAATTGTTGGTGCATCTAAAAGCGAGCGTCTTGGCCAGGGTCTCGAGTATGACTCTAATCGTGCGACATAATTTCCTGAGAGCGAATTAGTGCAGCTCCAAAATTAAGATTCAGGGGACATACGCTGGCAAACTTGCTTCGTGCGCGAATCTTAGGGCCGAAGAAAACCAATACCCAGGGCACAATGGTCAACAGAACCCCCTGTCTCTGTAAGCCGGACAATCATCGATAACAAGGAGCTTCCTTACAATGCCTCCTAGAAGACTGCAAGCAGCCGGATATCCCAAGTTGGTAAACATGGCATTTGTCACAAGAGGGAACACGCCTCCAAGGACGTTACGACCTGGATATCATCAGTGGTGTCCAAATTTGAACCGCGAAAACTGAAGTATGAGCGTACAGAAAGACTGAGCGGCAATTGCAGAGCTGGCGTATCGGTGATATGTATCGGCGAGATAATTGAATGTAGCCAGATAAATGGACAGAATGCCTATCGTAGAGCATCCAAGGGCAATAGTGGGAACAATCCAAGGAACTGAGGAATATGAAGTCCATCCAAACCAGAAAAGGCCCACTGGCATCAAGATGGATTCGACACACGCAAAATATAGTCGTCCTTCCGGGGTACTGGACATTTTTCCGACCCGCGCCGCGAGCTTCTCTTGGTTCACACTAAGCACTGTAGCTATAATTGACGCAACAGAAACGGCTGAGGCTGTCAGCGAGTGGAAAGGTAGCAATGATAGTGACAAGCTGACCTGAGAAAACAGCTCCGTTCTGTTCAACATTGAACCCGTGGCTTGTGGAAAAGACGAGCGGCACGGCGCTAAACTTGAGATAGAGAATTGCCCAGCTGAAAGCAACCCACAGCGAGAAAAAGAACACCACTGGCTCGGTGAAGAGGAGATCTTGCGCAAGTCAGCCGGGTATCATTCATTCCGGGCCGTGGCCTGGATATACTCTGGTACTCACGAAAAGGTCGGTAACATGAGATTGATATCATTTTAGCTAGAGACTCGCGCTCTTCGTCACTCTTGACCTTCCATCTAATCCGCTGAATTTCCTGTTTCTCTGAGAGTTCGTTCGAATCAAATATCACGCCGTAATATCCCGCCCCTTCGAGAGCGTCATAATACTTGTTTAAAGCCTTTGCTTTTCGGCTCAGAAGCACACTTCCACGGGTCTCTTTGAGAAAGAAGAACAGTATGAGCAAAAAAGCTCCAGCAGCAATCGCCTGGGAGTAATAGATCCATCGCCAGCTAGCTCGTTGTTGAATGAATCCGGATATGAGCGGACCCAACCCTGTTCCAAACAGAACAGAACCAGCAAAATACGACATGGGGGTATTGCGGTCCTCGGCCTCGTATATATCGCTGATGACTCCGCCCACCATCGTGGAAAAGGTAGCTGTAAGAGCAGAGTCAGAAACGGCACCACAAACTAACAAAAGACATTGTAGACACACAGCCACCTATTCCCAGAAAGAACCTAGCGACGAGCAAACCGGCAAACGATTCTGTGGCTCCGCAACCGATTAGGCAGACTGTATTGTATATGGTCAGTATCCAGAGAAGATCCATAACGCCCAGGACTATCACCGCCTACCTGTGAACACAACGCCACTAGAGACAAAAATTGGTCTTCTACCATTGATTTCCGAGAAAGGGGCCAGAACCATAGGCGCAATTGCAAAGCCGAAACAGAATAGGGTAATTCCCAGATTGTAGACAATCCTACTCACATTCCATTTCGCCGTGAGCTCATCTGCTGGTGGAGTATATTCACCGGCCGCATATGCTGACATTGCAGTCACGCCACAGGATATCATGGTAACCACAAACTTGCGCCATTCTGACCATCGAAACGGCGAAGCATACTTTGAGAGATCTGGACACGGCGGTGGAGCTGGCTGGCCGGATTGCGGGGAAGAAAGACCCACGGGCTGCGGTAACGGAGTATCGAAGGTGAGATAGAGGTGCTCAGTCGGCGATTGACGTATACCGTCGCTCTGCGCAAGTCCGGCATTGGGAGCCCGATCATTCATGATTGTTGTGTCAGCAAAGTCACTCCTGTTGCCAACCTCGGGGTTCTGTCCGATTGCTGAGTATTGCCTTATCTCCGCTCAGAGTCTGAGCGGGCGTGCAGCGTCTGTCATCGAGGACGCTGAATGAAGAGGAGAGCTCGGGGTCTAAATACATCTTATACCTCGGCCAGGGAAAACATAACCGGGCATCATTATTCAGCCTTTTAGCTTTGAACGAGGATCATGCCTAAAAAGGTGCCTCGATTGCGAACAGACTCGCCAATCCCCCGAACTTGGCTTCTCCATGTGGAGACGGATTCTAGCGGAAATTCCGCATTTGAGCTTTGAGATTTGGGGAAGACCTTCGATTGGCTTCCTCCCCGCCCTTGATAAGCTAGATCGCAGGATTCGGGAAGTTGAATCGGATAAGAATGTTGGGCGCCTCTTGAGTCTTCATCCAGGGGTGCGACTCGGCAAAGAAGCAATTGTCGGTCCGCGCTGTTTGATAATCAGTGTTTGCCTGTTCCCCTACTCTGTATGACTGTAGACGGCCTACCCCATCGAAACGCCGGTCGTTCCGCACCTGAGAAATGGCGCTCACTGTAATCAAGGCGCCGACGCTCATCCACTATGAAATGTCAATTCTGTACGGTGTCAATTGTCAATCCCGACGTGTAAAGCCGTTGGAGTTTTCCAGAATCTCGACTGCGACCCAGAAATAGACGCAGGTCGCGTGGATAGGTAAGCCGGGGCCCACAGCGTCGCGTCTCCCCCGGTCGAGCTGCGTCTGGAGTCTGGACTAATGTTGACAGCTCTGACCACAAACAAAGCTCAATTCCATCTGGAATTAGCATTTAGCGGAAGGTGATTCTATCTATTATTGAGCACTCGGTATTCATTACATTCCCAAGACCACCGAAACCAGCTAGCAGCTCTTAATCAAAAGAGAAACCAACTACTGACGCGAGTGCGGAGACTAACTATTGAGTCTCTACAGGCGCGTTAACGACTTACCTCCCCCGAGCTTTGACCTATTTGGCGACTTTCCATTCTTTGTTTCTCCTAATTTTTCTCGCTCTGTCCTGCCACTCCTTTCACGGCATCAGTCGGATTACACTTCTCGTGGTGTCGGCTCAACGACTTTATCGCCATCTCGTTTCTTTCATCCATCATGCCGCTTGGCAGGAAGCGCAAGTCAGAGAGCGTGTCGATCGCGGATGAAGCCGCTTCGCCTTCTAAGAAGGTTAGTCAACTTCAATTCCGCTTCCATCTCCTCTATCCTCTCGCTCTTCTTGCTTGCTCAACAATCAAGCCTCATTCGTCGCGCAAGAAGTCGCGATTCTACAGAGCTGACACTATCTCGAATTAAAGGCCAATACTACCACTACCTCAAATCCCGCGACACCAGCCACAGGAGAGAAGAGGGGCAGGGGCCGACCTCGTAAATACCCTGAAGGCTCGACTCCTGTTCGCCCAGAAGGGCCCAAGAGAGGGCGCGGTCGTCCTCGTAAGGACCCCGCAGACCGAGGTACGGCTGTAATGTTCGTTTTCGCAATGATCGCGCGTCTCTAACTCGGACTAGTGACTCCCAAAAAGAGCACCCCTGGCAGCAGCTCACGAGGCCGGGGACGACCAAAGAAGTACCCTAGTCTAGATGATTCAACACCGGGCTCGAAGGCTTCGGCGGCAGGAGAAAAAAACACCGACAAGGATGGACGATCATACTGGTTGATGAAAGCTGAGCCCGAGTCTCGTATTCAGAAGGGCAAAGATGTGAAGTTCTCGATTGATGACTTACGTCTCGCTAAAGAGCCAGAGCCATGGGATGGTACGTTCTTTCTTCGAAGAAAGCTGATAATTTGAACCCTGTCTCATTTCGATTTTCAATAGGCGTCCGAAATCCAGTTGGTAGGGTTTCCAACCCACAGCTTCTCTGAGACCAATTCTAACAGTAACAGCACGGAAGCACATGCAAAATATGAAGAAGGGGGACCTTGCGTTCTTCTATCACTCGAACTGCAAGGTTCCGGGGATCGCGGGGATCATGGAGATCGTCCAGGAACACTCTCCCGATGGTGGGTGTTGCCATTTCTGAATCTTATATCAATCAAGTACTGACCGTAGCGTCGCTGTTTAGAATCCGCATTTGATCCTTCTCATCCGTACTATGACGAGAAGTCGAAGCGAGACGAACCCAAATGGGTTGTGGTACACGTCGAGTTCCGGCGCAAGTTTGACAACTTGATCACGCTTCATGAGCTCAAGTCCCACTCCAGTGCCAGAGCACCCCTCGAAAATCTCCAGATGATCAAGCAAGGGCGGCTTAGCGTCTCGGCGGTGACTCCAAGAGAATGGGAATTCATCATGGGACTGCTGAAAGAAGACCAAGACGAGGCGAAAGATGATGAGCAAGATGGAAAGGATAATCATTCGGCAGAAGACTCCTCGAAGGAGACCGCAGACGAAGAGAAGCCTGAGGCCGGGTCTAGTGAATGAAGGATCTACGGAACTAAGCTATGCGGCCGCTTTGACATATAAGCCTAGCGTGAATCTAGCATAGTCATTTTCTTTCCATTTAACCAACCATAATGTCAATGGCATTTAATCTTTATCTGGTCAGGTTCTGGAAGGCCCATTTCATGCCTCAGAAGAGTAAGTGTATCCGAAGAGGGGCCACTCCGATGCCAAGCCCCGCAGTCCCAGTGGTTATCGATCGTTTATCTCATCGAACCTCAAGCTGCAGCTCTTGACCAGCTTCCAACTTCTTCTACCCCTCTTCTTCCTTCTGCTCCACGTCTTGGATGCATATATGTCCCTTCTCTTCTCCTCCCTTCGAATCCGCCTCTGTGGGCTTCGCTTTTCGTCCTTGTCATCCGCTTTTAAACCTCAACGCCAGTTCCACTGTTCACCTATCACCATGTCTGGCACAACCGTTCAGCTGACGGCTCCCAATGGCCGCAAGTACGAGCAGCCGATTGGTCTCTTTATCAACAACGAGTTTGTGGCATCCAAGTCGGGCGAGAAGTTCGCTACTATCAACCCGAGGTAGGCACGCATGTTCCTGCTTAGTCGAGCAAAGCTGATATTATGACCAGCGACGAGCAAGAAATCACATCAGTATTCGCTGCAGGCGAAGAAGATGTTGATACCGCCGTCAAGGCAGCTCGCAAGGCACTCAAAGATCCGTCATGGAAGCTGCTTCCTCCTACTGACCGAGGCAACCTGATGCTGAAATTGGCCGACCTCATCGACCAGCACCGGGAAACATTGGCTACCATTGAAACGTGGGATAATGGTTAGTAAAGCTCTCTAACATCACTACAATTTTTTGTCTGACTCTTGTAGGTAAGCCGTACACAGTTTCTCGAGATGACGACCTCTCGGAGGTTGTCAACACTATCCGCTACTGTGCTGGATGGGCCGACAAGATTCATGGCCAAACGATTAGTACCACTCCCGCAAAGTTTGCTTACACTCTTCGCCAGCCCATTGGTGTCGTGGGCCAAATCATTCCCTGGAACTTCCCATTGGCCATGGCTGCCTGGAAGTTGGGCCCTGCCTTGGCCTGCGGTAACACTGTTGTCTTGAAGCCTGCAGAGCAGACACCTCTCAGTATCTTGTATGTTGCCAACCTCATCAAGGAAGCAGGGTTCCCACCAGGTGTCATCAACATCGTGAACGGAATCGGGCGAGTGGCGGGAACCGCTTTGGTGACCCACCCTGATGTGGACAAGGTCGCCTTCACTGGCTCAACCATGACCGGCAAGGAGATTATGAAGATGGCTGCAGGAACGATGAAGAACGTGACTTTGGAAACCGGCGGCAAGTCCCCTCTGCTTGTTTTCGACGACGCAGATCTCGACCAGGCCGCGAAGTGGGCCCACATCGGCATCATGTACAACCAAGGACAGGTTTGCACAGCTACCTCGCGTATCCTTGTTCATGAAGCAGTATACGACGAATTCGTCAAACTCTTCCGTGAGGCCGTGGCCACGACCAGCAAGGTCGGTGACCCCTTCGCCGATGACACCTTCCAGGGTCCCCAGGTCACAAAGGCCCAGTACGAGCGCGTCCTCTCCTACATTGAGAGCGGCAAGCAGGAAGGCGCCACGCTGGTCGACGGCGGTGTCCCATACAAGAACGTCAAAGACGGCAAGGGTTTCTTTATCGCACCTACGGTCTTCACCAATGTCACAGACAACATGCGCATCTACCGCGAGGAAGTGTTCGGTCCGTTTGTTGCCATTGCCAAGTTCTCTACCGAGGAAGAGGCCATCTCCCGCGCCAACGACACAACCTATGGATTGGGTGCTGCGGTCTTCACCAAGGACATTGAGCGTGCTCACCGCGTCGCCTCCGATATCGAGGCTGGTATGGTCTGGGTCAACAGCAGCAATGACAGCGACTTCCGTGTTCCTTTCGGTGGTGTAAAGCAGAGCGGTATTGGTCGTGAGCTTGGTGAAGCTGGTCTGGAGGCTTACTCGCAGGTCAAGGCTGTTCACGTCAACCTTGGAACCAAGCTTTAGTTTGTTGCTTCCTAGTTTATTATGAAAGCCATGTATTGCACCATCTACGTATGATGCATTGAATGAAATAAAGATATCATCAGCATTTATTTCAAAACTACTGCTACCCTCGCAATATGGTACTCTAGAACCACGAACTGCGACTGTCGCAAAGCCGTCAGCCTGATCTGGCCTCGTCCCGGCTGCGCAAAAGCAGTGCACTGACCAGACACGCAGTTAAGCAAGTACACAGCCAAAGCGAGCAAAACATTACATTCTCGCCTGAAGAAACACGTATGTCGGCATCTGCACTAGAACGTACATAAATGACCTGCCGAAGACCTCCTATTGGGTGAACATTTAGAGATCTGATTGCTCGCTTGCTTGCTCCGAGGCCGTGTATGGCTAGCTCAAATTTATATTTATCAGTAGCCGTATGTACTTTTCCTTTGTCTACACATAAATATATATTTGCCAAGATCACTCCATATCGAACATTCGATAGATAGTACTCGCAGCAAATTAATTAGAGCAAGATTGGTGTATATCCGGAGATGACTCTTAGTGACGGTGCTGCCAATGCACGAAACGGAATTAAGCCACCTTTTTAACTCCGTTGTTCAACTAGAATGTTGTAAAATGTATTTGACACTGCCGAATTGCGACCCGCTACGGAGTAAAGCAAGTTAGATACATTGCAGATATACTCCGTACGGAGTTCCTTTTGATCTTTCTTTTTCTCTAAAAAAAAAAAGGTAGGTGGAACTAATATCCGTGGGAAGAGACGACCCGTAGTACTCCGGAGTAGAGCTCTTCAGCGTCAGCTTGAGAACGTGATGGGGGCTCTGTAACATACGGAGTAGGTACTGTAGAGACTTGGAGATCGACAGCAGATATATCGATAGCCCAAGGTGATACATAGACCAGACAGTACGATTAATAGACTTTATTCGGAGCCCTGCTTTGCCTTACTAGTATGGGGCTGCCAACAAAGCTCAGAGCCACCGAATACTCGTGGTCGGTATAGAGCAAACCCTAGTCTAATGCAATTGTGCACCTTTGGCCTGCGTATACCCAAGTTGGGTACCACGCGAGTATGCACGTAAGCTTGACTCCAGCAGAGTTGGCGGTGCCAGCAGCTGCCAGCCAGCCCCCCTGCCAGTGCTCGGATGCGGCATGCAAATCACAGTGTCACAACCGAGACGGGGGAGATCCCGGGCGCTTAAAGGCTTTGCATAAGGACTAGGCGACGCAACGCATGTTTGGATGATGCCGTGGCGAGTCTGGACCGATAATTTGTGGTGCAGACTGCGTAGCTGATGTATCTACTTGGACCTTCGTGGAGTTATATGTAAGTGAGGCTTAGGTAAAGCTGGTGTTGGAATGCATGGCTATAAGCGAAGGTACGGAGTACAGGTCGATAATTTGGATATTAAAAGACTAGATTCCAGCCGTGGATTGGATCTTCCAAGCCCTTTGTTGTCGGAAGTGTACGGAGTAGCTGAGTTCAGGCGTTCGTACTCGTACTTTGCCTAGGGGGAGGTGAGACACCGCGAACGAGGTACCTGGTACAAAGCCCGAAGGAAGCACGAGTGCCCAAATGCCCTGGTAAATGACGGTCAATACCGTACGCGTACCATTGATACCAGTAATTACCGAGAACAGGGCTTGGTTACTAGTGGCGTGTGAGAAAGGTGCTCTAGCTGCATATTGACCCAGCTTTTCATGCATGTCCATTGTCGAGCCCATGTAAGATACGTTGTCATGCATGAAGAAATGGTCATGTGAGAGTAACTCTGTGCATCCATGTCTGAAGTAGTTACTCTGTTTTGATATGGATGCATAAGCCTGCTGCGGGAGACAGCGCAATGCTAAGTCGAATCCTTCAACGAACCCCTGGGTGTGTTGAGACTTGAGACTGAAACTAGATCAGTCCACGGTTAAACATTAGTTGACAAAATAAGGTGGGAATATAAAACAAGCTTGGGGATTTAGCTTTGTTCTCACCGCATTTTCTACGTGAGCTGGATCCAGTCAGAAGAATGGAATCCCAAATTCGTTGGTGATGAGGTTGGTGACATGAGGTGGAACATGCTCATTGCCCAAATATTCACCCAGCCCGTGCCGTTTGCCTCCTGCAGGTACTCTCGCCCCCCGAGAGTTGCTTGCCCAAGGATGCAGTCTGCGGATGATGATGATGATGCATGAGGGCCGAGCTGGCAGGCTCCACGCCCCCCTGGTCCGTGACAGTTTGCCTTGTCCAATTGTTGAGGCCCCGGTTTCTCTGATCCACAAATATTGATCAGCTATTGCTGATTTGGTCGTCTAAATTGGCGAAAGCCGGAAGGTGAGCCTCGTAAGGCATTATGGCGATCACCCCAGATGGAAGGAAAACATGGAGCTTTCCTTTATCTCTTTCACGAACAACGGTCGGAGGCCCTTGACCGCTTAATCAACCTGCAACTGTGCGGAATGAAAGGAATGATAATGAAAGTCTGTTCCGAGTTTCTCCTCTGGTCAAGGCCGGCCCAATTTTGAGCTGAATCGTTGAGCACAGTGCTACGTTTCTGGTTTGTTCGCAAGATATTGAAGGCTATTTGTTTGCTTCTCAGTTCGCATAGTCGCACCGGTCAAGTTGCAGATACAACAGGCCCCAAGAGGCAGCAAAGAACAGGTGATCAATGCAGAGAAGAATGCAGTTGAACGGCTGTATGTCAAAAGGCTTGATTCCAAGTGGTAGACCGTTTACGCAAAGTCCGGCAATCTGGGGCCGCGCCCGATGTGTCGTGTCACAACCATGGAACAGAAACTTTAGATTCAGGGACCAGCCGCAGCAAAGACCCGGTTCAGCGTCGATTCCCGCCGGTCGGACAAAATCCTATTTGTTGCTAACGGCACCTTAGCTGTCGCACCCCAAGGCAAGAGTGAGGCCCGTGGGTTGGGCGCGAGAATTGTGTCATAGTAACGAGACTTGAAGGACACAGAAGACACGAACATGCAGAAATACTTCCAATGCTCGCATCCGGGAATAAAGTGAAGTAACGACACAGCAGAGACACGTTCAGGACCACGTTGGGCGCATGACAGGTGATAGGTCGCGGCGGAGCTTGAGTACCTCAAAAGACTCGCAACGTTTTACTCGTCTTTTCAATTCTCGACGATCGATCAGACAAATGGACGCTCTGATTGAATCCTGGAGGAGGTGGAGCTGAATCACGTTTCACACAATTTCCACGTATAGAGTACGGAGTAGGATGGGTAAGATTCCTTTGGCGGGGGTGATATAATGTGAGCGCCTATGCTCAACAGAGAGCATGGATCTGGACGTAACTTGCCTAAAAGAGCACAGAGTGACGTGGACCAGGTCGCCCTGGTCAAATTCCAACAGAGCCAACACAAATTTCGACGAGTATCTCCTTGATTAGCAGGGTTTGTGAGGCGTAAACACAATGTACTCCGTAGAGTCTATAGAGTAGAAGTGAGCCTATTCGGAAGTCATGTGCGAGCTTGGCGTCTTTTGTCTGTGTTCTTGGAGACAAACCCCTCACCACTTTCCTTGACTGTCGCACCGCTTCAGGACCTTAACAGCCAGCTCTCCACTTGATTGATCTACCCGGCCTCCGCATTGACTTGAATTGGCACGATCGTTATCTTGATCATGTCTTCAATCCCCAGGTGGACGGTTACTGAGGTACGAACTGAAGCTCTTACCTTTAGCAGGCGGCATGTCTAATGGTTTCTCACTGTTCTTTTTCTAGCCCTTCCTCTCAATATCCGGAACCCTGCTGGAAGGCCCTTTCTACGATGAAAAGAGAAATGAGTTTCGCTTCGTGGACATCTGGGAGCAGAAGCTATACGCTCTAGACCTTGATAAGGGTCCCGAGTCACTCAAGTCCCTTGATACATCGGAATCCATTGGGTCAGTGCCACAGTCACTGGACGCTATTCAATTGACTAGTCAACTTACTATTAGGATATAGTATGACCTCAAACATTGCAAATGCCAACGAGGACCAGAAGGACCACATCATCGCAGCCGCAAAGCACGGACCTGCCGTTGTCAACCGCAATACGGGTGAAATTTCATACCTTGCTCGTCCCTGGGATGAGCCGGAGAAATATGAAAAGTGAGTTCAAATGCGTGCGTCGTGCATTGGGGCGCTTTCCTGATCTTGGCCAACAGAATGCGATTCAATGATGGTGCAGTTGACAGCAAAGGCCGTCTGTGGGCTGGAGCAATGAACGACCCCAAAGTCCAGAGTCCAGTAAACGAAGGCGTTCTCTTTCGGCTGGACTCAGACCTGAAGCTCAACCGTATGGTGGAGCAATTGACGATACCGAACGGCATCGGCTGGAACCTGGCCAACGACACTATGTATTTGACAGACTCTCCGACAGGTAAAATTTTTGCTTTCGACTTTGACGAGAATACAGGGGAGATCAGTAACAGAAGAGTCCATTTTGATCTTGGAGAGCCAAAGGAGCCTGATGGCTTTGCAATTGACATCGAAGGGTGCATCTGGAGTGCCATCTACGGTGGTGGCAAGGTTATTCGCATTTCGCCCCAAGGGAAGGTCATTGGCGAGATTTTGTTCCCCACTCGCAACATCACCTGTCCTTTCTTCGTTGGAACTGAGCTTTTCATCACAACGGCAAAGGATGATACCAACGATGATCAGTTCCCTGAATCAATCCAGTATGGAGGACATGTCTACAGAATCGACGTGGGGGTACAGGGTCAACCAAGATATGAGTTTCGTTTCAATCAATGACCAAAGTTGAGTTTGTATGGGTAATGGCAACAAGGACGTTCGAAGGAATTCTATAACATGACCGCCATCTACTCCGTAAGGAGAGCGCTTTTAAACGTGCCTTATTAGCGGGGCTTCTGAGGTCTCCCTTGGCCATTGATGTTGAGCTGGCACCTAAACGTCAGTCCCCAGTTTCCCTTGGGATTTGACAACAGCCCGTATTTTTGTCTTAGCCTCCGAAACCCGGTTCAAGGATATTCCTCCGATCAACCTGGGTCTTACCCAAGATACATGTGTAACGGCCTGCAGAAAGGAGCAGGATACAGCTGGACCCAAAGTACGGCTGTGCTGAGCGTCTGAGACAAGCCTCATATATTCGCGGTCTAGGCAAATACTGCACAAAAATCTGCGTCTGTGCCTCACTTGAGATCTCATATCCTCCGTAGCCATCAGATTCGGGGTTGCTTGTTCCCCAGCTGCAGGGTCTCCACTATACCGGCCCACTTTTGAATCCTGAAGAGTGAAGACAAGAAATACGTACAAACAAAAGTACTGTTTCCCTCAGTACGACCCACGTTGTGTCTCTCGGAATAAAGTACGTATGGCGTACAATCTTGGGCTGCGACCTGGAGATGTCGCTGAAAGGAGAATCTGCACCGAAGACATGCAGATGAATTTTATTTTTATGTATCGCTCAGCCAATATTCAGTTCGGCCGATATGGACAGGCGATGTCATTATCATTTTGATAATCCGGCGGTCGCGATAATTTTGAATCCTGTGTGATGGTGGATGCACGAGATACCGGGATGTCTACTTCAATCTTCGGATGCAGTGTTCCTGCCTTGCCTGGGCTGAGGCTAATCTAATCTCAATCAGAAGGACCTGGCGGAGGGCTGGCGGTATGAAAATGACTGCATGCATCAAGCAGTACCAGATCCTTGCTCAACTTGTGCAATACGCCAAGATGCAATATGCTCACGGTGGCTCTGGCCCTAATCATGATCAAACCTCTGCTGCTCACACTTTCGTCTTGTTTTCTACAATTACCGAAGGGTCTGACACCCACTTGATGTGAAGCATATTGTTGGAGTTGAGTCAATACAACGTTTCTTGGGACTAACAAGTTCAGAACTGCGTGGCCAGCGCTTAACTCGGAACACAGTTGATAATAGCCCCCGGCCGCATGAGGGTAGTCCCAAGTCCATAAGAAGGCGGTTACAGCGGCACTGCAGACTGGAGCCTTGACTCTTGCAGCGAGGAAAAAAGCAAGTATACCAGGTGATCGTTGGATCGAGATCACAAAGGATCGCTATTGATAGTTAGTGGGCTCGGGTGGCTAAATGATTTTTTGAAGCTCGATACACCGACTTGTTGCATTGAACAACGCATGAAAACCGGGAACCAAGCCGCTGGGAAGTGGTGGAAAAGTCAACCGTGCAGCAGAAACCCCGGCAAGAGCACCGACAATACAGCATTACTTTTCCAACGCGGGCCGTCGGAATATACTTCCGTCACGTTTGAGGTTTTTGCTCAATTCAAGAGGGTTCTTGACCTGAGGAAGAATTCGATCCTGGATTCCTGACCGACTTTCGGAGATACCAGAATGTCATCGAGATAGCCTGATTTGCACGCTACGGATATGCCAATCCGTCTCTATTAGGTTACGCTACTCCTGCTGACACGCCCCGCCCTCGAGACCCAGTCCTCTACGAGCTGATGTCCAATTCAGTCTTTGTGAACGTGTCACGTCTCCGAAACTACAAAATTCTCCATACTATTGCGTCGGAGCCGACCTTCGCGTGACCCATTCATTGGAGTATAGCATCGACCTGGCAGTCAACGAACTTTCGGCGTGATTCAGAATCGATGCCGTCCTCCCCAGACGGCCCTCAGGAAGATCGGCAAGGACAGCCTCTGTGATTCTAATGTGCGTTCCCGTGGTGAGAATGAGACATGATGATAGCAGCTCATTCAGTTTTGCGAGGGCCTCTATGAAAACAGCACGATGCATATCCTGAAACAGCAGATCAGAAGAGTTGTTTCTCGTTGGATCGGGCCGACCAGTCTCAGCAAGTGCGCTAAAGCCATCCTCTTTGGTGGGAAAGAGGCAGAGAAATTTACGAGCACCGTTTCAAGGACAACCAAGCCATATCTGACAATTCGCATCCATTCGTCTCTTCAAGTCACCAAACCAAAATTAGACCGAAAGTTAAGTGCCTGACTTGAAAGAGCACAGGTAGCACTAGCATGAACAAGAGGCTCTGAAAACAAAAGCTCCTGGTATCACAGACCCTATGGAGTCCATCAGCATCAGTACCAACATTTCATAGATCGACAGTGACAAAACAACGGCGTCCAGTGTCTTCGCCATGAGCCATGTTGCTGAGGTGGACTGCAACTCACACCAGCAAGCGTCAGGCGCAGCCATAAATTCCACCCATGAGACTTTACTGGACAGTCGCTCCTTCGGTGCGCTTTCATGCAACTGTTGGCTCTCGATTTGCAGTAATATCGACGAACCTTATCTCCAAAGCATCTGGAAAGTTAGTAGCGCCGTGTCAACTTGTTTCTGATGCCCAATGACGTAGCACAGAAACGCATAAATCTCTACTCTTCGCGGAGTACGGAGTACCGTTCTCTGTTTTGAATAATGACTCGGCTTTGCCCGGCCGCTGAAGGTTGTACTGCCACCGCCAGGAATCTGTCTCACACGGAACCTTCCGACGACTCAAGAGTCAAGTATGAATCCTGCCCTCGGGACCGCGCGAGACTTAAGATTGTTCGACAGGCAAAGGGACGGACCGGCACCAATCGTGTTGCAGAAATCTCATGAATGACACGGGCGAGCCCTCGTGCGCGATCCAACTGGCTGCCGGGGCAGTCAAAACCATCCGATAGGGTAGAAATACGTGTATGACGATCAGTCACGAGCGAGCCTAGACTTGAAGACTTGGAGCCTTGCAGAACCTGGAGGACTAGTTCCGGGCCTGGAGATAGACCGCGCCAATCCTCGAGTGGCCGAAGGTAAAGCGCGATCATCGATGCCACCCACAATATGCAGGACATCTTAGTAACCGAGGCATACCTAGTACTCTGTGTAAGCTCTGGAGCCATGATGGGACTCTCATGTCCAAAACTCCATCTCGCGTGCGGACTTTGGCGGGATAACGCCTGAACGGTTCCATTCATCTGCTGTCAAGCGGTGGCTAGTCGCGGTAGCCTAAAGTATATATTCGATCAGCATCTGAACCGTGTCTCCATACCGTGACCGAATCTGCGACCACTTTTCTTTTTGGCGGGACCCGAAGATTCTTCACCGGGAACGTTAACTTTCTTTTCGACGTCGCTTCTAGCGGAAACCGAGGGAAGTGAATTGGTGACGCTACTCTGTAGGCTATGCTCTGACTGGGTATCGGGAGCCACGAGGGATCTTTGATAGGCGAAGTGTATATGGGCCATAGCTTGGGGCCATGGGCGCCCCAGTTGACCCGGCTCTCAGGGGCGATTAATTTACCAGGAGTCAGGTTCTGGCGGCGCAGCGCCTAGTTAGCGGGGGACAGCATCACTTTTCCTCAACGATGATCTTCGGGATGGACCCGCGAGGACCGAGGAGAAAACTCGCTTCGATTAATCATTGAACGGAGTAGGAATGTGATGATGTTTATCACGGAGATTCTCGAACACCGCCTGGATATCGCAGGGTACTTCTGTTACGGGCTCGGGTATGACAGGAGCGGTTGGTAACCGGATGGGCGACGATTGACAATCGCTTCTTGGAAGTGATACAGACTGGCAATCTGCGTACTCCGTATGTAGAGTGCTCCTGGTAAGTATCCGCCAACCTGCTGGCTGAGTGACGTGCATGGCCAATTGTCCATCCTGACTGCATGGGGAATAGCACCGCTCCGTGCTGCTTCCGGCCTCCACTTATTTTCGACCATGACCATGGAGACGGCGCCTCTTAGGTGCTTCGGGTCGCTCACCATCTTTCCGCCGACCCATCGCCCCTGCTAGCTGGCTTACTTCTTGCACTAGCCTGGTCTTAAAAGGATTTCGACGCTGGTGACCAATGGGACAGCTCCCTTGAGTGCGTCTCTCGATGAGGAACCCCAAGCATGTCATAATAACATGCTGATGCGAAATATCGAAACAAACAACTTACAAGTCACTTGCGTCACAGTCCCCAGAGGGTATACACTTTTCCTGCCCAATTGAGGTCTGATATCCCGCCTCCCATGCTTTGTTTTGGCTTGCGGAAACACAGCCTGCCCACTATCGCTTCCCTTCAGGGCGAGGCACATACCCAGCTATAGCAAATGGCACGGAGGGCGTGTCTGAGCCTGCCAGGTTCGAGGCCTCCAGTATGTATAGGCTAGGGAGGAGTCGAAACCGTTGGGGCTCAGCATGTATAACACGTGTATGTCCAGTACGGTATGTACTGTACGGACAGGTATGTAACAATATGCTTTCTTTTTCTCTTTATTTTTTCTTTTTCTTTTTCGTTTTTTATTTTTTTTTTTTTATTAATCTATTTCGTTCAAGTGCTCTGTTTCTGCTCTGATCATGGTTCATGAGGGCCAATACTTCATCGTCCACACCGCTGGATGCGATCCTCAACATGCAAACTACCTTAACGGCTCACGATCATCCTGCTTCCTGACTTGGCCTGTCTCTGGTGTAGCAGGACTGCGCCTGGGACCTGCAACTCAGCCCTGACTTCTTAAACCCTCATCCTCCCCGTCCGCCTACTTCATCCCTGTTTGGCTCGTATACCTTCAATTTGCCGCTGCTGTATATCAATACTCCCTTGTCTGTTTCATAAGCTTCTGTTATATTTATTTATATCCTTTGCTCGTACCCTTCCTTCTAATAAACTTTGCTTACCTGTAGTACGATTGCCAACTGTGCTGTCATTGCTACCCAACTCTCGATACCAAGGGAGAATCCGGTATCAACCTCAGATCTCTTCCAGCTGCTGCCTTCTTTTCTTCTCGTCTTCTCTCTCCGTCCTTCACCGTGGCTACTCTTGGGATCAGCGTGTTGACCACCCCCCCGTACTCTCCTCCGCATTCTCACCACTCGGTGCACTCACGCCAATATCATTCGCTGTCTGACTACCAACTTGCTCACTCCGCTACCGGCCCCCTCTCGCGTGCTCCTCTGAGCGAGTCTTCTTCGGCTCTTCTGGAGCGAGGGAGGGCCCCGCCATGCCCTGAGTTATCTCCGCGGCACTCTGTTGACAGCAACGCGGATCATATGTCGAATATCCCCGCGGTTTCGTCAGGCCCTTCACCACTGGACACGCACACGCTTGACAGCCGCGGCTCGCTCGAACGGAAGAGGCGTCATGCAGACGACGAAGGTGTCTCTCCTACCGCGGAGCGTCGTGACTCTGTCCGCTCCCGACCTCTTTCCTGGCACCCTTCTGCTCCTGTAGAGCCGCCGCTGGGGTCTACACGGCATCGCTCGATTGGTGTCAGTTCGATCCTGAATCATCCAGCAACGGAAGAGCTAGGGGTTAGAGCGGCGTCTCTTGACAGTGGCCGGGAGGGTCTTCCCAACCTCCAGCTACCAACGGGTCATTCTCGATTCTCTTCCTCGTCCGCAGTCCATCTGCCATCTCCGTCTCTGCATCCGGCCAACCCTCCGGCCTTATCACCTGGGATGAGGAGTCATCAAAATATCGCACCTGCGTCACCGTCAGCTCGGTTGGTCGGATCCACAGGGTACTTCCCTTCAAAGACGGGCACTGGGCAGTCTCCACTCGCTCAGCAGCTTCCAGGCTTACAGACGATAACTCCTAGCTCTCCTTTGCCGATGGACGGTGGTCTCGGGCATTTCCCGCCCGTGTCCGGCCACCACCACCAGGCTTCCACGCATTCAACTTCGACATTTGCCAGTCACCGAGCGAGTACGAACCAGACTCCAACCCCTAGCTCCCAGGAGGCTAGTCCGACCACGCCTATATCTGTGTTCAGCCAGATAGGCAGGTCATCACCTGCGCTCTCCACAGCACCTCCGTCTCAGTCAGGTCCGGTGTACATGAATTCAGCTCCATACCCGACGGTAGACCCCGTCACTCGATTACCGATAGGCTTGCCTGGACAGAGGCCTTTTACAGGTGCGAGCCCTGGCATAGGTGGTCCTCAGGGCGTCTCGGACCCCCCTCGTCCAGGCATGATACCCTGTTTCATCGACAGCAAATCAGGCTCGTCAACACAAGCAGAAAAGCGAAAGGCCAACAGCGACGCATCACGACGATTCCGCCGGAGAAAACGCACCGAGATGCAGATGGAGCAGAAGATCACCTCGCAGCAGGACGAGATCCGAAAGCACGAAGAAACAATCCAGAAGCTGGTAGACGAACTGCGCGCATCAAGGGAGCAGCGTGAGTTCTACCGCTCTGAAAGAGATTACTTTCGGGAGCAAGCATCGCACTATGTTCAGATATCTGGCCGTCCATCGTCCCCTCAGCCACCGCGGGCTGAAGCTGGGACAGCTCCTCTTGAAAGGGACCCTCAGATGAAAGTGGAAGAGACAAACGAGCATAAGCCAGGTCCTCTTCATCCCGCTGTGCCTGGAGGAAGCTGGTCACAGCCAGCCTACTCAGCCGTTCAGGAGAGTCATATCGCGCCAGACGCGCCACAGTCCAGACCTATGCCTCCCACGCCCGGTGCGTGGAGTCGCAACGCATGAAGAAGAGAATAAGATAATGACCACCATCCGGCCCTGCTGTGTCGGGAACCCAGGGGGCCGGATAAGGGAAAAGCTCGGCAGCGTTCAATGCTCTATATTTATGTTGGCATATTATTTTGGATCCGTGGAAAGTATTTTCTCAACAGTTGTTATTGGGCGAGACTTTATAGCATTTGGAGTGATCTAGGCTCTTTTCGATGATCGGGGCATTGCATGGAGGGTATTTTGATCTGCGTGCATCGCCACGAGAATTCTAGTACATGTTTCTTATATGTTTACTTATTATCATACGTTTATATATGGTTATACGCGAGGTGGGATACACCAATATCGGTGGGGGACGTGGGGGCATATATATGTATCACTCGGCGTGGGAACAGGGAGTCTCTTGGCGTTTGGGATCTTTTACAGAATATCTTCTTCTGATGCCAATCTAAACTGTATCATACGCTAAATTCCAGAAGACTTTGCGATCGTCCATATACGCTTGTTTGTGCCTAAGGCAAACCGCCGGTGCCCAGCCGTTGAGCCACGTGCGGGAGATCAACCTGTCATTCTTCCTCCTGCAGCAAGTCTCCACTCGCCAAACACTCGCTGTCCTCGCCATCCCACCCTCATGTCCTGCTCTCCAACGCCGGCTGGTCTCTTCAGCCATCTAGTGCGCGTTCCCGTCGGCCCAATATATCTCGGGAGACACTTTATCCCAGGATGAAGGGGTCTCCGAGTGGGATCCTGCCGGTATATAATGACCGGCGGGTCAGGACTACGCGGGGCAGGGGCAGGAACCTTACGTTCGTTCTCGTCATGGCTGGCATCACGCTGTCTCTTTCTTTTCTTTACCTGCTTTCGAGGTATACTCTTAACCCCCCATCCCTGATACATCCCCTGTTGAGTCCCAACTTACTGTCACAGCGCATCCGCTCGGGCCTCAGACCTGATACGACAAAATGCCTCGTGCAACTCAGTCGAGACCGGGTACCAGTGCTTTTCTCAAATTTCGCACCTCTGGGGCCAGTACTCGCCGTATTTTTCTGTCCCGGTGGATGAAACTGGAGACTCATCTATCTCTGAAGACGTACCTGCAGGCTGCGAAATCACCTTTGCGCAGGTCCTCTCGCGGCACGGAGCGCGGTATCCCACGGAGAAGAAATCCGTGGCGTATGCGGACTTGATAGAGGCCGTTCAGAAGAACGTCTCTGTATCTTCGTTTTCAGGCAAATATGCCTTTCTGAGCAATTATAGCTATACGCTTGGCTCGGACGACTTGACTACTTTTGGTGAAGACCAGATGGTTGATTCGGGGGTCAAATTTTATCGACGGTACAAGTCCTTGGCGGCGAAGGATACGCCGTTTGTCCGTGCGAGTGGTGGTGATAGAGTCGTTGCGTCTGCGGAGAAGTTTATTGACGGTTTTCGAGCAGCTCAAGCTCAGGATGTTGGTTCTGGTTCTGACAAGGGCCCTATCCTTAACGTGATCATTCCCGAAATTGATGGGTTTAATAACACTCTAGATCACAGCACTTGCACGCGGTTCGAAAACGACGAGCGCGCAGACGAAATCGAAGCAGAGTTCATTGCCCTCATCGCCCCTCCCATCCGCGAGCGTCTCGAAACTGACCTCCCGGGAACCCAGCTCACCGACGACGAGGTCATGTACCTCATGGACATGTGCTCGTTCGACACTGTCGCGCGCACTCCTGACGGAACAGAGCTTTCGCCTTTTTGCAACCTCTTCACCGAAAAGGAGTGGCGACAGTATGACTATGTCCAGTCCCTGTCAAAATACTATGGCTATGGCGCCGGATCTCCGCTTGGCCCGGCGCAGGGTATAGGGTTTACGAACGAGCTGATTGCTCGTCTCACGGGGACCCCTGTGCATGATAGCACAACCACAAACAAAACCTTGGACTCGAACCCTGCTACGTTTCCGCTGAACAGGACCCTCTACGCAGACTTTTCGCATGACAACAGCATGGTCTCGATATTCTTCGCGATGGGGCTGTATAACGGTACAGACCCCCTCTCTCAGACTTCAGTTGAAACCATTTCCCAGATGGACGGGTATGCGGCGTCGTGGGCTGTGCCGTTTGGAGCGAGGGCTTATGTCGAGGCGATGCAGTGCACAAGCCAGGATGAGCCGCTGGTGCGTGTCCTAGTCAATGATCGGGTTGTGCCGCTACATGGGTGCGAGGTCGATGAGCTTGGACGGTGTGGGTTGAGGGATTGGGTCGAGGGGCTGAGTTTTGCTAGGGAGGGGGGCAACTGGAAAAGTTGTTTCTCCTCCTGAAAATTGGAAAGCGTTGTGTTATTGCCATGAAAACAAGGTCATTGATCTTTAATAAAACAATTGCATGGGCAGACTTCTATTGTCAGGACTGCTAGATAGAGAGGAATAGATCATATCCATGGTCTAAACAAGGCGCCGGATATCAGCTCAATGAATGTTGCCTCCACCACAAAAACATGCTCATTTATGCCCTCAACAAATTCACTACCACAGCAACCTGGTCGTTTCTGGTTTCTGGACATATTTTTGTCAACAGCCGTGGTCTCGCACCGCGTCTTTCCTTTCATCCCATTTTCTTCTTTTGTTGCCTGAATAGTCTATCCTCGTTCAACAAATACACTACTGTCAGCAATCAACATGTACCACGCCAGCGGGGGCCTCCCCTCCCCATCGCCGACGCCCTCTGCCTCCCAGTCTTCATCGTCCTCCTCCTCAGCCCCGTCCTCCTCCTCCTCGTCCTCCGAATCAGTTAGCGATGACCAAACTCAACCAGTCCAACAGCAGCAGCAGTCCATCTCCCGAAGCAAACCGATTCTAGTAATCATCTGCCCAACCGGTTCAAGCTCGATGGTCACGCGCTATGAGGCAATGCTCAACAAGATGATGCGTGACGCACACATCCTCTTCGTGAGGACCCTGGCTGGTCTTCATCGGGTTCTGGCGGATCAGTACATGGCTGAGTTGATTGCGGGGTTTGTTGTCACGGACGCGAGAATCATGGGCGTTGATACCAAGGTCCAGAATCAGGCGGTTCGTGACAGTGTCGAAGGAGAAGAAGAAGATGATTATGATGAGAGTAACGAGGCTGGAAGTGGCGACGGTGACGGGGATGAAGAGATGATTGGGCTTTCGAATGTGCTCAAGGCTATCGTAACCGGTGCCTATTCGTATGAGAGGCCCGATCCTCTCTCTCATCAGAACCCCAGCCCGAACACAAGCGGAATCGGAAACAGAGGACTGATTCCCGCGTGGGACCATCCCAGCGCGAGCTTGACCGTGAATAAACGCCCCTCGCAATTTCATGAATGGACTGTCGTGTTCGCTTTCGACTTTCCTGCACAAGCGGCTCGCCATCCACTCCGCTTTGCAAGATACATGGCTGAGACATTCGATGTGGGATGGAGAATGTGCGGTGCGGCGAAGGGGAAATGGACGCTGGCCATGAACGACCAAGTGCTCGGTAAGCTGGGCGCACGCGTATACAGAGGGAACCAATATCAGCTGCGCGCTGTGTTTTTAGAGTCTGTCGAAGAGAAGGACAAGGTTCTTATTGTTAAGAGAGGTGCAAAGATGCCACAATTTGACGTTGGTTTTCGAAAGAGTGATCGGGCCTCCAACGACGAGAATCGAGCCGAACACGAACTGGGTGAATACAAAGAGGACCAAGATTCAGACAACGGGACGGCTAGTACAACCGCAGACTATGGGGATATGGAGATCGAGCGCGTGGAGGTTGGGGACCGGCATGGCTGGACTATTGCGGCAGGTAGAAACGGTGCAATCCCGGAAGACGAAGATACTGTGATGACTGAAGTTGAATTCCGTCCGGGGTACGATGCCGACGATGAGAGCAAGAGTCCTACCGATCCCGGCACTCAGGATGAAGACGACAACACGAGCAGCAGCAGCACTTCGACTGAAAACACCGACAAACGTGTTATTTTTATAAACGTTCCTCACCAGCGTGGCAGCCGCAACCGCAATACCACAGATAATCTGCCCGAAGACAAGGGGAAAGAGAGAACCAAGTTGACTAGCAAGCACGTTGAAGATTGCCCCGTCGCAATCCACGAGGTCAACGTGCGGCCCAACGGGCGAGAGAATCCTCATGGTGTTGGAGCTGGGCACGGAAATAACAAATCTCGCGTCCGCGGATATGTCGGCTTCGTCGGTCACATTGGGGATAACCGCTCCATGGCAAGTTTGATCTTGGGAATGTGCGGCGTGCAGAGCACGAGGCCTCTTCCTGAGACGCTGCAGACATTTTTGCGAGATAATCGGCTGGGATAGTGATTCATCTGGTTGCTCAATGTCGGAGAGAATGTCGATAGTTCGTGATTTTTGCCCCATCAGTAGGGAGAGCATGTAATTAAAGCTTTGACAAGCCAAACTCGGTCTGAAGTTAGAGTGAGATCTTAAATCAATGTACAATATGGAATGAGATGCACTGTAAATGGACAAAATATAGTAAGTAAGTGAACGCCATGCTATGGATTAAGTACATAAAGGAAGCAACAAGCATCAGTATAGTACAGTTCAGACAAGTGAAAGAAGATCACTCAGTATCTTGACTCTTTGGACTCGGAGTCGTGACAGGCCTATTGTTCAACCGTTTGGGCTGCTTATCCCCATATGCTATAGAGGCGTCAGCCTTGAACACCAAGGGGAACCATATAGAAATGAGGAATAGTAGGAAGGAAACTCACTTCTCTCATACAAAACCCAAGACGTATACATCAGAATCGGCAACGCGACTATAGTCGAGACCCATCTGCACCCAGTTAGAACAACACCCTAACAAAACACCAAAGTATAAAAAGGAAGTTAGTACCGTCTAGAAGCAGCTTTGTACTCCTTCGTCTTCCGGATATCCTCCACAGACCTAGGCAGAGGCCGGCGCGGACGAGACTCGGGATCTGCAAGGACGCGAGGTCTCAAGTTGTTGGGAGTTGCATTGGGGGTTGAATATTGGGCCCGAGTCTCTGGTTTTGGCGGCTGCGTAGACATGTCTAATGTTATTTGAGAGGATTCTCCTCAAGTTTCTGTACTGGAATTGGATGAATGAGATGATTGATGATTGAATAGTTGCACGAAAAGGAAAAGAAGATCGGCGGAGATCCGGCTGGATCACGTGATATATCATGGGGATGGAAGATGAGGAAAGCACGATCGAATGGTGGAGGGCAGTCGCTCCTTCCGTAAGTTCTGTAGATCTGTATTTTATTGAGGAAAGAGCAATCAAATCAAGAGCAGTGCCCAGGTTGGTCGCTCCTCCCTTGTTCGATGATTGTGATAGATCACTTAGCGGAGAAGGCGCGATGGAGATCTGTCAAGGCCGCTCCTTCCTACTGTAGTCTTATGGGCGAAGTGAAGTATGATGATGAATTTAATGAGTCTCAAGTTCTTAGCTTTACTAGCACATAGTCAGTGCATGATCAAGAATCGGTAGCTGTTAATATTCAATATAAGATACATTTCGTGCCATGGCCGGAGACGAAAGCAAGAAACCACCTGACATGCAAGACATCAAAATAGATGATACACCCGAGAATAAACTGCAGTAGAAACGCCCGGAAAAAGACAAAGCTGAGAATGGTAGACTAGGAGTAAAGACAAGACTTGACATCGCTATGCTTGACCCAATGGATACCTAGTAGCCTGTGACTCCGAAAGAGATGAACACAAAGAGACAACTGGAATAAAAAGATCATTGACGGTGGAATGTCTTGACTCTGTTTAGTCGAGATTCATAGGATCAACCGTAGGCCGAATCGGCGACTCGACTGTATCTCCACCAACCCCCGTAACGGTCTTCAGAGGCGTCCCTGCCTTTCTGCGGGCATGGCCAATGCGAGCTCGTTCGGCGCGCTGGGCACGGGCTTCAGCGTGCTTCTGGAAGTTGGCCATCAAGGCGTCAGCGGCTCGGCGACGCGGACGACCGCCGGGTGTTGTGTCATTTGGAGTTTCCGCCGAGCCCGGAGTCTCGTTAATGTCGAGCTTCTCATCGGTGGCTTTGGCGGGAGTAGTGGGTGTGTGAGCGTCCTCAGAGGAGGGTTTCTGGACAGTTGGTTTGTTTGACGGTTTGACACGGTAGGATCCGTTGAGGATCTGTGAAACTAGCGACCGCTTGTCTGCAAATTTCAGAGTGACATTGCATGTTTTAGCGGACGAATCTCCGCTAGAATCAGGCGAGGTGGCGTCCGTCCCTCGGCGGCGTCTTTTCGGTCTGGGGGTATCAACGGGTTCATGTTTAGTAACCGATGCAGTATCGGTGCGTCTGCGCTTGCGAGAAGACTCCTTTGGCTTGACCTCCACGGGTGCAATCTCCATTTCAGGTGGTATGGGCGACTTTCCATCATCAAAGCGCTGAATAATAGTCTCTATCTGATCTGGGGTCCAGAACCTGTTAACCCAGATTCCCCGGGACCGAGCGGCTTCTCTGATATCAATTCGGGATTTTTCAACTAGAACATCTTCAAACAGAAACATTCCCTTGTTGTCAATTGGGAGATTGCGGTCTCCGATGCGTGGGGGATAGCCAAAAGCGCGGTCTTTTTCTCCCTGGACTAGAGACCTCACGCGGATTGGTGGAAGTGGAAGCTCTTCGTCTCCATACGTGTTGTTAGGACGAGTCCATTCGTATGTTGATGGGAAGATGACATATTCTTCTTCATATTTGTTAACCTGGCCTGTGTGTTCCCATCCGTCGGCGTCAGTCCAAGGCGCTGACACTTGCACGTTATCTCGGTACAGCTTGTCGACTTCTGGTGTAGCTTCGCGTTCAGGCTCTGGTCCAGCTTCAGGTGCAGGTGCAGGTTCTGGTTCAGCCTCAACTTCAACCTCATGCTCAGGCTCAGGTTGGGGCTCTGATTGTGGTTCTGGTTCCGCAGGCTGCACTACCTCTCGTTGCTTTGCTTTATCATCGACTTTCTGGCGCAGCTCCTTCAGCCATGTCTCGACTTCAGGAGCAGAGACAAAGCCTGGTGCGACTGCTGCTGCAGCCAATTCGTAGATCTGCTTCGCGATGATTAATACGTCAGGCTTATGAGATGGAGCCGGTGACTTGTAAGCTGGCTTCTCAGACTGCATAGTCTCAAGGGCATCAGGTGATTCTGCTGGTTTGGCGGACGGTGCACGAGGGCGACGATGCCGCTGCTCTGATGCGCGTGATTCAAGAGCTCGAATGGTCGGTTTACGTGTACGTCCGGACGTGCGCGCCGCTGTTGAGGTAGACGTGGAGAGACTGTTGGGAGAGGTCGGAGCGTCCATAGCGCCATCAAGGCCAAAGTTGTTCCCGTACATCTCCGCATCATAATCAAAATGGTAGTCGCCATTTTCTTGGCCAGGGGTGTCGATCATCTCATGATCTTGGGGCTCATTCTGAGCCATGATAGATTCGAGCGATTTACGGCCAACGTTGAGCTTCACCGTGTTGCTGAATTTGTTAGGTGACTGAGACTCAGGGCGTTCATTCTCGTTTTGAACAGGCTGGCTAGAGACAGGAGTGGCTCTGGTCGATTTGCGATCGCGGCGGCTGGATCGGGTAGATGTGTTAGGGGTCGAGGCTGGCTGCTTTGCAGGAGTCGACGATGTTCCATTCTCTAGGGCTTTACCCTTGGTGGAAGGTGTTTGGTTCTTAGCAGCCGGCGCAGGCTTGGTGATCTTTGCACCTGTATTGGCTGATAGTCGCGACTTTCTGTCTCGACGAGGAGTCTGAGTCGGAGCCGGCGAGGTCGACGTCTTGTCCAGGTTGCCATTCTCCTGATCGAGTTCGAGCTGAGCTGGCACCGACTTTCTAGTCTTGCGAGACTGGACAGCGCCCATTGTGTTATCTTTATCTGGCTCAGCTTTGACGCTGACCGATTGTTGCCTAGAAGGTCTCTTGCTAGTGACAGAGTCGTCCTCAGGCTGGTCGGTCTGAGCTTGTTCCGAGGCAAGAGGAATCGATTTAGATCTTGATGGAGTCTCAACACCAGATTCAACGATAGAAGTGTCCTGCACTTGTGTCTGAGTGTTTGACTGCGTCAGGTTGCTGGCACGAGTCGGCCTTGCAGAGCTGTGCGACTTTGGGGCTTGGAAAGGCTCCGAAAAGGCCCTGTGAGTGGGAGTCTCTGTAACAGAAGCTGTTTTGTCTTCAGAGTCGACAGCACGCTGGGTTCTACGGCGCTTTGCAGAAGGCAGAAACTCGTCAAAGGACGAAGTGAGAGGAGTTGGTGGCAGAGAGTAGGACGACTGGGTCAGAGACGTGTTCAAATCTGGGGCTGGGGCTGTTCGCTGCGAAGCCCTAGAAGAACTCCGTCGAGACTGATACGTAAATATGGAATGAAAAAGAAAGACAGAAGAAGAAGAATAAGAAAAGAAGAGACTTACAAGGTCAGGACGAGCGGCGGGGGAGCCGAGTTCACGAGTGGCAGAAGCCCTACCAACCACTGCTTGTGTTAGTCCTGCAACACTGCCCACGATGCAATCACTCACTTTTGGCGATATTTGCAGTCCAATGCACGTTCAGTTGCGTGAAGCCTGTTTGTTGATTCTGTAATGAGACGTCCCTCTTCTCTTCTCCTACGGACGATCAATCCACTCAGGGCTAATCGGTCGAGGCTGCGTTTGCCTGATTCCTGCAGCAACGCTTGTCTTGCAACGGCTTGTTTCGTTTTCAATACTCGATAGACAGTATTCGTTCGACTCTAAATCTATCAAGGCAACAGTGCAAGTCAGCAAAGCGCAAAGCCAGAGCTCACGGGGCGTTTCGGATCTAGGGAACCTCAACACCTCCTTACGAGCCCTCCGAGCAGCCGCAGCCCGACTTACACCCAGATTCAGATATTCCTGACTATCCCGATATGTTTTCTCGATATTTATCGGCGTATTGAAGCAGCTTGCGATGGGTAAGCGGCTCGTCTGGGCGGGTTCTCGGCGAGGCGATGCGAAGGAGGCGCAACGTCAGACAATTTCGCGGGCGCAAAAGTCCTCCTCGGTCTAGGGAAAATCGCGAGCGAGCATTCTGGGACGGCAGGGGACGGACTTCCGATTCGGACGACGGCACAGGCGTTGCTATCGCAGAGGTTCAGGGACGGGGTCGGCGTGAGGAAAACGAGGGCTGTTGACGAAGGGTGACAGGCCGAAGGAGACGGACTGCGCAGGTAATTAGGGCTCAAAGTCACTGGACCGTCAAGCCCCAACGCGCTATCCTCCGCCTCTCCGCCTTGCTCCCGCTCCGACTACGTTGCCTTTCTCGACGCCCAACTCGTGCTTTATTCGCTCAAAATGCAATTGAATGCATTGCTGCGCTCTGCTCTCCAGCTCTCGGTGCTGGCTTCAGCTGCCCTCCCTGCCGCCGCTGCCAGCTGGGGGTTCGCTGATGCCACCGTGTCAGTTCAGGCCAAGGGCGCCGGAGTCGGTGCTGGCCTGAAGGAGGAGTAAGCTCTCAACGACGATGTCAATGAAGGTTGATGCTAATATTTATTTCTATAGTATTCCTCGAAACGGCGCCCTCTCCTCCCCCGTCTCCGTCGGCAGCTCGGATACCCTCAAAGTCGCCCTGACAACCCAGGAAGGAAAGTCGGCCAAAAGCGCTCACCAGGTCTTCCTCCTCCTCCAAGATCCTATTACCGGACTGGACATTTCCTACCCATTTTCCGTTAAAGCGAATGGCAAATCACGGGTTGAATTGGTACGAAGCCTACAATTAGGGTGGGACAATTAGCTGACGTGGCCAGACGTGGAAAGACCTCCCAACTCAATTTATCTCGACAACCGAGCCCCTCGATGCAAACATCCTGATCGGCTCGTTCGGAAGCTCCGAAGCATACAACAAGCGCGCGTTCAAGCTGTCTCTGGCCCGAAACCCCGACGAGCCCGTCCCGACATACGAAGTCTCGCGATACGGACAGCTTCCGGAGATCCACCACATTTTCAAGAGCGACCCCCAGAGTCCTCCTGTTGTGATTACACTGGCTTTCATTGCTGCAGTGCTGGGCGCTTTCCCCGTTCTGGGTGGGGTGGTGAGATTCTCCGATTTCTATGCGTAAAATGGGGGAGACTGACTTATTATTAGTGGCTTTACCTCGGTGCGAACATCAACCACCTTCCTACGGCGATTAAGTCCGCTCCCGTCCCTCACGCTGTCTTCCTCGGCTCGCTTCTGGCCATCGAAGGCATCTTCTTCCTGTACTATACCTCGTGGACGCTGTTCCAGATACTTCCGGCGGTCGCTGCTGCTGGAACTGTCGCATTCATCAGCGGTAGCCGTGCGCTGGGTGAAGTCCAGGGCAGACGTTTGGCTGGTCTCCGGTAATTGCTCTGACGCGAAGCATGATTTGTTCACAGACATTGCTCAAGCACGGGATGCATTGAGCCTTTCGTAACACCAATTACCTGCCAGATACTGTAAATCAGAGCATTGAATAAAGAATCTACGATACTAGAATTGCCAGTATAAACATTGCACCGTAGAAATCCGTCCTGAATATACTCCGTAGACTGACGTCACACCAACAATCCCATTCAGGCTAGCTCCGACTTCCATCGGCATCTCCAAAATTAATTGCAGTTTATCCAGCAGCACCAGCGAACAACCA
>JAXQKN010000154.1:0-34124 GCA_037042525.1 Aspergillus sp. P7301S-1 | reverse complement strand
GCCTGCCCTGACTAGTGTAGAGATTCCCAAGATTGTTAACTGTGTCCAGGGTGGATGTGTGGTCAGGACCTAGTGCCTTCTCCTTGCCTGCCAGCGCCTTCTGATACATCCTCTCACCCGTCACAAACTGAACTTGCTCGTGGAGTAGAATTGCAATCCAACTGATATCTGCCAGTCGGCTTTCTTCAACATCATCCAGGATTCCGTCCTGGACAAAGCGCGGATGTATGAGCCGTGTTGCATGCACCGCTAGCCCAGACAAAGAGGAGTGTCCAAGGGATTCAGTACTGTCTCTTGGAATGCAGCCAGCAACACAATCAAATGCATACCAATACTTTTTTGCATTGATGGTAATGTTCAGCACAGTTAAAGTCCAGTCGTGCACGCACATGTGCATACTCCAGAAGTTTGACTCTGTGTGAACCTCCAAGAAACAATAATCAGCCAGGGTTTTCATCGCGCCGTCAAGACTAATCCGGCTGTGGACCACCTCACGCAGCCACTCAGGGCTACTGTCACTAAGTCCCGCATTGAACAGCTCATACCATAAGCTCTCGTTACCAAAGTAGGCAAGCGTTCTCAGTAGCTCGGCTGCTTCAGGATCTTGAGCCTGAAGACGGGTGTAGGACAGATCCCACGTGGTGAAGAGCGTGCGGTTCTGGTACTCCTCGAGCTGAGTTGACCGATGCGGATCAATAATCCAGCGCTTTTCATATTCCTCAATGTAGTCCGCGAAAGATAGAGTGCTGTGCCGAAGGAACGCCCCCGCCGTGGCTAACGCTAATGGAAGACCGGCCAGTCGTTCTGCCAGGCGTCTTGCATGAGGATCTAGCCAGAGCAGTTAGCAGTGTGATAATTGTTTGGAGGTTTTATCTCATACCAAGGTGAGTGTTCACACGCTCCGAGCGGCGATGTAATATTTCGAGACCATCCTCTATGTGTTTGAGAGGCTGTACCATGATCCTCTTTCCGGCGACTAGATTGGGCTGGCGGGTGGTGATAAGCAGGACCCCATGAGAAGCAGGCGGATAATACTGTTCGATATCATATTCACGCGGATCGTCATAGTTATCAAGAATTAAGAGCCACCGATGGTTTTGGGGGTCCGACAGCCATTGGCAAACGTGGATCGCCGCATCCTCATCCTTCAGCTTCTCGGGCTGCTGCAGCTTGAAGATCTGCTTTGCGATTGATAGAAAACTTTTTCTCAGGACAGCCTCGGATTCTGCATTCAGCCAGAAAATTGAAGTATAAGAGTCATGATGGGACTTGGCGTAGTTGATGGCAAGTTGGGTCTTGCCAATGCCGCCCATGCCACCCAGAACCAGTCGCTGTTGCCCTGGGGATTCGGAAACAGGCTGCAAAGTCTCCGCAATTGTATTTAGCTCTTTCTGTCGACCGATAAAGAGTTCTGTAGCAATAAAAGGCGCTCGGCCGAGACATATGCCAGCTGGCTCGTGGAAGCTGAAATCTTCGGGCGCCTCGACCACTACCAAGATCCGTTAGAAGTATGCTTTGGAAGAAAAGGGATAAGAAAGGTCAGAGAGATGCATTGATATTCAATTGTAGGTATGAAATGTTTGCGGCTGTACAGGGTGTAGAGTAGCTACGCAATATACTTCTGTGTTCAATAACCAAAACAAAACATCAAGAAAGAGAGCTATTATTGCTCGTCCTTACCGAAATGCTGATGCTCCGCATTGTATTGCTTCCCACTGTCGTTGATCACATTATATGCCCCATGGCCCCTGTGGACGTAGTTATTCTGCGGTCCTCCATGGCTCACAAAATTCATGGTAGATGGATCATCCCCGGGCACGGAAGGCTCGAGAGAATCCAACTCTTGAAGGATTTGTTCAAGTTGATTATTCTGTTGGCAATCGGCTGATTTGACTGCATGATGGTTGACAACAATCTGGACATCCTCCGTGATCGCTCTCATCAGCTCTTCTACCTTGCTTCCTTTGCCAAGTCTGCGGACGATTGCCGCATATCGTGTTGGCCATGAGTCGCCCTGGTCAGGTGTGATTTTTGCAAAGATTTTCTTCAAATTGTTGGCCTTTGTTTCGCAGGCGTCGAGGGTCTTTGCTAGCGCTTCAGCTACATCTTCAGGTATCGTGTCGCTTCTTGGCAAAAGGTGGGCCTGGCATTGCTCCAGAGTATTGCGAATGATGGGTAGTTGGCGGCCAACTGTTTCGATCGTCTCGGAGAGCTTGAGATCTTTCTGGGTCTGCTTGAACAGGTCGATCGAGGTGTCGAGAAGGCCGATCACTGCAGATATTCCACCAACCACTTCCATACCGAGAGGAATCAGGTGCAGTTGAAGATATTGTCTAGAATAGGTCTGGGATAACAAAGAGCACAACGGTGATAGCGAGAGATCCCCCGTATTTTGACTCTTGAGGTTTTGGTGAGATTTTAGCGCGGGGTGGTCGGCGCCTACGCCGTGCTAATCGAAGACAAGGCTCAGGGTCATGCGGATGAGAGATTGGTTGTCACTGGTTTATTGAAAGGGGAGCGAGTTGCTCGCTTGACCAGTATTTGATCGCTATATATCGTACGATAGAAAGTTGGCATTATAGAAAGCAGTCTTTTAACATCGCGCAGCACTAACTCTGGAGCCTCTATCTGTTCACTGGCGACATGTCCGGCCCCGGTGCCCAGCCTTTCCGCACTCGAAGCAGAGGCGTTTTCTGAATGACTTCTTCGCATGTTTTCTGGATCGGTAGCGCTTTGAACCCGTTTGTTTTCGTTCTCTGTTTGCTATGGCTTCCAACCGGAGCGCCATCGTTTTGGCTTCGTTCAAGGTGTTTGGAGGGTCGCTCATCCTGAGAATTTGGTGCTTGATATCGTCGCGGAGGGTTTCGATAAAGAGATCAGTCAAGAACTGCGGATGGGAGAAGTCATAAGATATCTCGTAGAAGCGATCAAACCAAGTTCTCGCGTCCAAATCCCCCTGTCGTTCATTCAGGAGTCGGCGTGCAGAGCGCCTCACCCGTTCCCGATCTGAATCGACCCAGACACGAAGGCATTCTGTGAAGTCGGAGTATTGAGGTTCTCTCCCGGGAGGGTATCCGGCCACCTGGGCTTGCCACTGTCGGTAGGCATCTTTGCAGATATGGATGACTCCCCAGTATATCTTCCTGGCATCGGTATTGAACCGTCGCGGCGCAACGGCGAAGCAGTCTTTCAGGTCGTACAGGAAAGCCTCCAGCTTGACAGGGCACTTGTCCTCCAAGGTAGAGACATCGCCAGGTTCGAGCGTCCAATCCCCAGGGAGAGTATAACTGTTGTGGAAAAGGGCCCATACGGCCTCCGCCACATTATTGGTGACGGTGCGGTCGCTGTCTTGAGAGTCGGCGATGGGAGTTGGGACCGATGCGCGAGACGTCTGGAGCTGCGAGGGTTCTCGGTGGGAGGAGCGAGTCGAGACCATAGTGACGATAAGTTGTTCTGGACAATATCTCCACTTAATATACGGAGTGCTCAGGCTCAGCTCGAAGTACCCCACGGCTGGAGGAATTGGAGCCTGGCGCCACTTAGTAATCGAGGGATCCAGGTAATAATTATAATTGGCTGTATCAATTATAGACTAGTTATCCGAGATCTGAGCTTCTTGCCTAAGTCTTCTTGATTCCCCTCCACGCACTATTTCTACAGAGTAATGGCCGCCACCAAACATTCTCGTAGCTTTATGACCCAATACTCGGTCGTTCTACCAAAAAGGAAGCCGCAGTATGACTCGTCCGGCAACCCTATACCTGCATGCGACCCTGATCAATCTGCTGCGGCCATAAGAGGGGAGGATCTCCCTGCTGATCTCAGCTCATTCTGGCATCAGAGAGCAGTCATCCGTGGCATTCGCTGCTCACTGGAATTTGCAACAAGCCCGGAAATTCTTGAGCTATGCTCTGGGGACGATGGTCAGGCCCATCAATTCTCCCGCGCCTGCAATGCTCGCCTGATAATGAGTGATATAATCCCTGATATGCAGAATCCTGCCACTCAGCCGTACTGTATCTGGTATCCCGACCTTGCATCAGAAGAAACATATCGCCAAGTGGCCCGTCAGTATCCATCTATGCGGTATCAAGTCGGCCGAGCATGTGCTGCAGCTTGCTATACAGATCTTTACAAGGAACTGGACCTCTTGCCTGATGTTTCTATTGCGGAGGAATCCCGCGAAGTTGACAAAGACGCTGAAATCTACAAGATGATCATGTCTGCCCCCCAACGATATGTTGTCATGGAAGACTTCTCTCGATCCATTCTCGAAACCCCACGGACACCTGCGTTTCTGAATGGCGATATGAAGCCCCGATGGGCTTTAAGGCAGCGAGTTCAGGCGGGTAAAAATCTGCCAGAGACGACTGCTGACGATATTGACATTGAGGAGGATGGATTTATCGGCGTGCAGGATGTCAGCTTGGATGAGTATGCTAAACTAGGCCCTGGCCAGTCTGATCAACTATGGATGCCTCTTCCACCTGATCTTCCATTCTTCGAAAAGCGCCTCCAGACACAGATGGCCGCGTGGGAGGGCAATGTGGATCGATACAGTCGACTGATGCATCCACGCAGGCTGAGGACCAAGCTTGAATACAATTGTATTCTCCGTGGCATTTATCACAGTACATCCTTTGCCCGATGGTGGGCTTATCAGCTGGAAACAAACCCTGGCCGGGCTATTCTCCCTGGTAAGTTGCTCAGCCAAGGCAATAAAAAGGAGTGCAGAGAGATTCGCACTGCAATTAATGCCCGCATGATAATGAACAATGATATCTCTGGCATCAACAATGACTCGGACTGCCTCCCGTGGGTCATATGGGGGCCTGTGAAGCCCTCTGAGAACACTTTAATTGATCTGGTTCGAAAGTGTCCGTCCATGGGACATCAAGTTGCAATTACCTGTGTAATATGTGACTACATTTCAATATTCCAACATTTGAAGCCCCCCTACACCAGTTCCTTGTATGTGGCTGCCAGGCGAAGTGAAAATCCATTCTACCTACAATACCTTGAGGAAGTCATGAAGGATCGCAACATAACTCCGCCGGACTTTCGCGACTTCAAGGACTTTGATGACACTGCGCCAGGCTTGCAAACTGATCTGGAGCCTAGAGATAGTCATATCTATCACACTGTCAGCTACTATGACATGCAGATCGGGTATGGGCAATATCCCTGTTCAAATGAGTTCGAAGAAACTCCAGGTACATATGGAGGCGGGCTAGCGAATGCAGGAATAGTGGAGGGATACATGTGGCTCTCAACTGAATCTGCACAAAAGTTAAAAGATGAACTTGAAGGGCCCTACCCAGGTGCTGATATTGGTCTGTTGTATGACGATGATGAACTTCAGTCCATATATTCACGCGGTATACAGCCCATGGATCATCGGCTCGCCTTTTGAAGGACAACGGCCCGGCCATGAGTTGGCCCAACAGACCGGATTGTCAGTCCGGTTGGATAATACAGCGCCCGGGAGGTCTGAATGTGAGTTCGAACTAGGATCCCTGAGTAGGATCAGGGATACGGAGATCTGAACTCATATTAGCCAGCTATGAGAAGGGACTGAATATCAGGCAGATACAACTCTCCAAGCAATCGATTCATATCTTCATCCGTACGAATACTCGGCCTTCTTGGTCATGTTTGTGGAAGCTACGATATCTGGAGAACTCTTCGGAAGCTTGCCATTAGGGACTAGATATCTTCAATATTTAAGCCTCCGCTTGACCCTACCTTGTAGAACCTCCCGTTTGTTGAACCTCCTGGCCGTCTATCTCTTCCCGCAGTAAGACATCCGTTCAAACAGAACGTTGCTACCTCCCGTTCGATGTTTCGGGGAACTGAGATGTTCAGTTCCCTTCCGCATGTCTCGGGAGGCCGACAATGTTAGTATTGTAGAGATCGTTGGTTGATCAACCTAGCCGTCTTACATCCTCGTAGCAGGTTCAGCGGGCATCATCTTTGTATATCAAATTGCTGGATCATCTCCCTCAAGTCTTCCGGACGGTTGGTTGTAGTGCCTCCAAACGTGCTTGCAAGGGGGAGAAGGGGGTCATCGTGCGAAGAAAGCTGCTTCTGGCATTGTCTTTGACTGTGGCTGCACCTGTCGCCTCTTCCGCTGGCTCTGTTTCTGCGCTTCGGCCGTTTGTCCATCTGTAAGTATTCCGGTCCGTCTCAGGCCGCTGTCGGCCGGGCTAACGGTGTAGTGGTGTCTCCATTGTGCGAAGGGCGTTTTATTCGATCTGAGGGCCCATCACAGGTCCAAATGTATGTTCCCGTGCCGGCCCTGGAATGTCGTGCTCCGCGTGGGTCGATTATTGATTGGATGTATTGTAGGCTTGGTTCGTTTGTTTGTTGACCAGCATAGCTAGATCAGGATGCCAGCCTTCAACAGGTTAATGAACTTTTACAGATTCAATTCAATTCCATTCAAGGGTGCAATCCAACGATGCCATAATCACTCTCGAGTAAATCCCATCTCAATCATTGTCGAACTCGAGAATCAGCAGACTGGCTTCTCGTGGTATGATGCGGTGGCTGCAGGCACCGCATCTATTCCTTAGTTTGACTATTAATACACGAGTCATGAACCTAACAGTATGGAGTGGGAATAGAAGCTTTGCCATGCCAGCCACGCGTCAGCACTACTCCTCCTCCCCGATGAGCTTCATTTGCCGATTCGCAATATTCCTCTTTCCGAGGATCCTTCTCCGAATTGTAGAGGAATCGAGTCTCGCCATGATCAGGTCTCGGACTCGTGACGTGTTGCAGTGGCAGTGCAGACTAGCAAGCACGACGACGGCATCCCTGAGTCAGTTTGGCACAGGATCAGGACAAGAACATAAGGAAGAAGCAAGGAGATTTCTTCGATGCCGTCATCTCTGATACTTTTGGCCCCAGTCCCGTTCCTGGTCCTTAGTGGACCCTCATCTGACGAGGGTGTCGATCATCGATGCGCCACTTTAGTCTGCAGAATGATCGTTAGATGGAAGTATGAGTATGAACAGAGTATATTAGTTTGTTGACCGGTGCGTATAATGCTCTACTATCTGTACTAATTCTACACCGCTGTTCAGTATGCTATGACAACCAGCTAGGCTCTCGACACTTTATCTCGATCAATTGCTGTCGTCGGGGAGGACTGGATGTGCGCATCAGTGATCGCCTCGCCCCCACGAGTCCTGATCCTTGGTCTCGTATACTCCAACTGGTGATAGTCATGGCATACAGATGGACAATGATATAAAGGTCTGAAAATCAATCATCATCAACCATCACTCAATCCATCAATCATCAATCTATCAATCATCAATCTATCAAAATGGCCTTCCTCAAGACCGCCCTCCTCGCCCTCGCGGCCTCCACCTACGTCTCAGCAGAGCACCTCAAAGTCGTCTTCTCCTCCGGCGGCTTCAGCACCGTGTCCGGCACCGCAGGCAACGAAAACGGACACTACAACGGCTTCGCCATCATCCGTGACGACGGCACCGCCATCTACAACGACGGCTATCCCGACAACAAAGTTCCCTGCTTCAACACCGACGGGGGCCGCACCTTCAAGATCGAGGGAGACTGCTGGGCCACCCCGCGTATCTTCTTCTGCGAGGCCGACGGCGGCGGCAACCCCGACAGCTGTGAGGTGCGCGACGGGGACGGCAATGTCCTCGGCAGTAGCGACGGCAAGACAGACACCTCGTATATTGGCATTGCTATCGGCCAGGACTCGTCGTGTGTGGTCGAGTTTGATTCGGATGATGCGGGCACCTGTCCGGAGGATGACGGTGATGGGCCCCTGCACGTCACGGACAGCCACTCCGGCACTACACTCGATGGTTGAGTACTTTGGAGAAGACCGTGTTGAATGTTGTTGAGTGTTGTTTGATTTTTTGATCGTTTGATTGTTTGATTTGGCTGGTGGACTGCTATTAGTTTTTATAGACTGGTTGAATAGAATATATGTTTACAATCTTGCGCCTCCATTTCAGCAAACCATGAAACGGTTTCCCCGTGGATTTCAACATTGACTCATTCAGCTCCCGCTTCCATCTTCTCCTTCATTTCAATCAATCAGCAACCCTAGCTCTATAGCTGATTTCACTTGTAGTCTTCCGCAGTGGCTGTAATCCTCAGCGGACCTCCCTCATCTACAAGTATTTGCTCCAAAGCATACCCAATGGCCAGACCGTTTCCTTGATCCTCAGCTTCTCGAAATCCAGGCGCATATCGATCAAGTTGGTGATATAGCTCCTCTTTCTTCTGTTCATGCCCGTTCTCACCATTATACGTCCCCACAATATACACCTCGGCGAACGGGCGTCGCATATCGACCCTGCTGGTCCTTTAGCTTAGCACTACCGTGTGATGAACAGAAACTCAAAGTAGATATGTACTCACGGCTGATCCTCCAGAACCACATCCGGATCCTCATGCTCCTCATCCTCGCCCATCTGATCCAGTACATTCCTCAGCGGGTCCATATTTGAATACACCTCGAGAAACAAGTAAGCAAAGTCCTCAATAAGTATTTGACTCCTGTACGCTCGCTCTGGGACGCCATTTGTGGCGAACTCTACCCAAAGCGCTAGTCCGGTCTCGAGAGTACGGTCGTCGATGATTAGCTTTGGAGCGTCATCAGTGAATAGCACTGTCCCGTCCTGCGCCATGTGCATATCCAGGAAGTTGGGTCGCGCAATGCTTTGGCGGAACTTGAAGTTTCTGAGAATATCCTGATCTCCTTGACTGGTGTTGCTGTTTTCTTCAAAGGGTAATAGCATCGACATGTCTTGTGTTAGATGCGACTGGCTTCCATCCCAGCTGAATAGTGCAATGATGCACTTTGCAAGTAGAGCTTGCTTCTCAGGGCTCCAGGCAGTGAGACAGATGTAGACATTGTTGAGTCTGTAATCCAGATGTCCGACAAGACAGGCGTCCTGGTTTTGGCGTCAACAAGTATGCCCGGCTCTGAAAAGTGGTGCTTTTTTCATACATTCTTTGTGTCCTCAAAACCAGGCTCATCCTCTGGCGCTTGACATCCATAGCTCTATCTGAGTGTAAGCTTGAGGTCAAGGTGAGAATAACGCTTCCATACATCACGCAATTTCTGGTCAGCGGTTGCCCATCGTTCGACCAGAGCTCGTCTTTGTTGATCTGCAGCGACGCCCTGAGTCTCGGCCCACTGTTCACGGACAAAATGCCTCCAAGCACGAGTGGCGGCTTCGACATCATCCACAGGTTGTTCGTGGCGGCGAATATACGAGGGGATACCTCCAGGCCATTGGTTGTGCCACTTTAATAGTGGCATGCTCGATCTTTGGATTGTACTTGGAAGTACGGAGTCCTACGGAGAGGCGCGGATGGCTTATTTGTGCAACGGAGTTCAGGGCCAAGTGGGTCTGCATTCTCAATCTGTGGACCTTTCCATGAGATATTAGATAATTAAACTTTGTAGCTTATATGCAATAATAATATATGAAAAAGAAATACTTTAAACAAGGAAGAGTTAGTGTCTTGAGTTGGAAGTACCCTACAACATTCGGGAAGCAGCGAACGTTCTGTTTGAAGGATGTCTTAAGAGATGGACGGCCAGAAGGTTCTACAAACGGAGATTCTACAGGGTAGGGGTCAAGCGGAGGCTTAAATATTAAAGATATCCTAGTTCCTAATGACAAGTCACTGCTGACAAGTTTTCTACTTCTCATAGTCGATATTTCTGAGCCCGGGTTGTATCTTCAAAATCTAAACGTTTATTGGTTCTTTCCCAGTTCCTCTTCTCTTTATAATTGCCTACGATCGGTTTATCTTTGTCTCTTTCCTGTTGAGTCAACGTGAAGCTATTCAAGCTCGTTGACGATCGACGAACCCGTACAACGTATACGAAGCCCCAATCCGTCAATCTCGCTGACCGACCAATCGAAGTCCTTCATTGAATATGGCAGACACTGTTGACATCAACCGAGTGCTTCTTCTCACTGGAGCTGACAACTACCAGGAGTGGTCAGAATACATGATGTCCCACCTGCGAGCTCAAGGCATCTGGCGGATCGTATCTGGCGATGATCGCAGGCCTCCGACAGTCTATCCTCCGTTGCCTCCATCCAGCACCCCTGCAGGATTGAAAACCGACGACCGCAAGACCACCAACAACGATGACGATATCGACGGTGGTGACGATCTGGAAGCCGCAGACGATGACGAGTATGCGGGAGCCATGAGACGGTACGAACGAGCAGACAAGTGGGTACAGGAATGGCTCGATTCGGACGACAAGGCCCACCGTATCATTTGCCAAAGCCTGTCACATTCGATTCGACACGAGGTCATAAACAAAGAGTCGTCGAAGGCCTTGTGGGAAACGCTGGAGAAGAAGTATGATGTTGTCTCCGGCATTCAGTACTTTGAAGGCCTCCAAAGCGCCATTCAAACACGGTGTGAAGCCTTTCAAAGTGTTGAGCAGTACATTTCAAAGATGTCTGCATGCCTGGACAAGTTCCAGATGTCGTTACGAGCTTCCGAAAAGCTTCCGGACTCTGTACGAATCCAGTTCCTACTTTGCAACCTTGGAGAGGGTTGGGACACTTTCCTGACCTGCTACCTGAACTCCTGCTACGATCGACAGTCGACTACATACAGTGAGGTCGCCCAGATCCTCATTCAGCGGGAAACGCGAGTGAAGTTCAACGCCGCGTCCGCCAACCTTGTGAAGTCGGACAGGAAAATGAACAGTGGTGACAGGAGCAAGAGGAACGGCTCTGGTGACAAGAAGAAGAGGAAGTGCTAAGTATGCGGCAAGGCAGGCCACAGCAAGAAGGACTGCTGGACTGCGCATCCTGAAAAGGTCCCGGAGAAGTTCGAGAAGAAGGACGGCCGAGCAAGGGCCGCCGCGAGCACTGCGCCTGGAGAGGTCAAATCTCTACAAGCAAGCACCTGGATGATGCGGAGCAAGCCTATGGTGCCTTCAAGCGAACTTTAAATAGATTAAGGCCTAATCAATCAATGCCGAGGCCTCATGTCCCTGACAACCGTTATTGTGGCCGATTACAATTTATACGCCTTATATCCAATTGTTTCACCGAAGTATTGGCTTCCCGTCCGGTATCCCAGGTCTGCAAGAAGCAGAAAATACAGATATCAATATGGCTTTATAAATATAGCTGTACTGACTGTTTTAATGACTCCGCCAATTTCAGTACCTGATCCATTCAACCCTAGTGGCTGTAGCGCAGTCCTTGAGTCTCGAGTCTTTGCAATCTCAGATGTATTTGTAATTGGGCATCTCAGTAGATCACGTTTCACCTGTTCTTGCCGATTGGCCCACAATATGTACGGAGTCTATGCGGATAAATATCCCGTAGCGCCAGGCTAAGCAAACTCGCACAAACGCTGCGTATTCCTTCCCCTAACGTCACTCAACAACTGAAGATGGACCAACCGGTTTCTCTTTTGGAACTACCTGGTGAACTGCTGAGAAATATCATTGAGGAAGCAACACACAGCGAAGACGATCGACCGTCCTAGCGCAGTCAGCAGGACCATGAGATCCGCCACCAAACATGCGCCTCGCTCTGCGTCGTGTGTCGCAGGCTGTACACCATCCCCATACCATTCCTCTATGCCGAAGTTCTGATCACCTGTAGTCCTGATCGCAGACGGTGGACGGCTTCCTCAAAATACCTGCACCGCAGCTGCCGACAGAATCCCGCGTTGTGGCCGTTGTGCCGGCGACTGGAGGTTCATTTTGATGACAGCAGAGCAAACAACGGGTCAGGTCAGCCACTGGGTTACATTGCAAATGATTTGATTTCCTGGTTTACACGGACGATGTCGCTTGCTTTGGCCTGACTGGGCCGGGTGGAAACAGGCTGGGCGTGGCTTTATCGCGCGCTGGCGCTGGAGGATGGAGATCATCACATTCACCCTTGGTGAGTTATGCAGATCCTCGGGGAACATTCCGAGATACAACTCTGGCACTAGATGGGGCATCTAGGCACGGGCCATGGGATGCGGCAAAGCCCTTGGTAAGGCCTTCACATGGTGTGGATCCAACTAACGAGTCAGCCAATGCTAGGGACGGGCTCAATCAGACCACTCCAGCTGCGCTTCTTTCTGGCAACCCCTAGTGAGATGGAGGATCTCGTGAAATGGGCCGAGGCGTTTGAACACTTTGAGTGATGAACACATGGAGTGGAGTCTGGCAACTCTCCGGCCTACTTGTCCTCTAAAGCAGTACGCTCCAGTACATCAGGATCGCCCACTTTTCTCCAGCCGGTCTTGCGGGTCTAGGTCTATGAGTTTTTGAATGGCTAGAACATCTTAATTTAATGAGACAGGACCTATGCATTCACGCCAGTGGATATGACAATGATGAAGACACAATCGTCAGACTGCTCGCTCCGCGTCTGCGTCTTTTCACCTTTGAGGTGAACCGGGATGGCCACCAAGAAGGAACACCAGTAGAAGCCTTCAAGGAACTTGAGAAGTCTGGCTACATACACTTGGAAGGGCAGCTGTCAAGAACAACAGCTCTCTGCGCTAGATCAGAATCGAGTTTGAGCCATATGAGGCGTACATCAGACAGTGTATACCCCTGGGACAGATGGATGCATCAAAGCAGGAATTCTACCCTAAGATTAAAGTGACATACAGCCCACCACGCATATCAAGAGAGGACTACACAAGATGCTATGAGAAATGTACCAAGATTCGTTGACATTATACTATATATAATCAAGCCAGCTCACATTCAATCAAAGACTCCACACCCCGCTGCGCAGTCCAGATCTTAATGATCTTCAACCCAGCAGACTCAAGCAGTGTATGCCACTGCCTCTCTGTTCTTTCCGCCGCGCCAATCTGCATCATGATCAGATCCAGACTTGTAGTCTCCCAGTAGGCACCAGTGTCTGGAATCACATTCTCATTGACAAGCAACTTGCTGTATCCAGGCTTCATGGCTGCAACAAGATTAGCCAGTATCTTGAAGCACTGCTCATCCGGCCAGTCATGTAGGACAGAATGCATATAGTACGCCCGTGCCCCCTTGACGGGCTGCTCAGTGAAGAAGTCGTGCCCAGATACTTCAATCGACGGCAAGTCCTTGACAGATGCCACGACCTGCTCCAGGTCCTGGAGGACCAAACGGCCAGGGACACCAGGCCACTTGCAATGAAACTCCAGCAGGTCATGGCCAAAGCTGCCGCCAACATCAACAAGAAGCACTTCATCCTTGGTGATGTTTGCACCATCAATAAGTTGTTCCTGAACTGGATAGAATCCAGGGTCCATCCAGCGAGCACGGCCCTGTGCATAGACACCCATGTGGTTGTTGAACTGCCGTGCAGTGATTGGCTCCCTCTGAACATGTTGGAAGAAGTTCAACTCTGAATTATATCCCAGGCTAAAGGCAGTATCGCTCGCGGAGGTCGGGTTGCAGTAGTTTGTCTTTTTGAGGAAGGCTGGGAGGGCGAGGATACCTTTAATAAATCGGGATGTCCTAAACAGTCAGCTACATTCTGTACTGGAGAGGGAACATACATCAGAGGGAAGGCATCACTGTACTTCTCAGCTGTCAGGACCTTGGAAAGGCCAGTAGGAGTGTACTCATCAAGGCCAGTTTCTGTGATCACGCCCATCGCGGCAAGGTGCTTCATCATGCGGCCTGAAGAGTCAATGATGGACTACACCAAGTCAAGTATAAGCATCCTACCTAGCAATGCCGGCTCAGTCTTTGTGGCTTTAGCCAGCTGAATGACAGACTTGGAGCCATCGCCAGTTCCCAACGCATTGAACAGGTCAACCTGGACTGCGAACTCAAGGGCCGCATGCGCAGTTGGCTCCGACCAGCAGTGCCTGATGATTGCTTCTCTGGGAGTCTCCAAGGCATAGACAAGTGATCTGGCCGCCTCAAGCAGAGATGACCGTGACTTGCCGTCTGCTTCGCCCTCTGCCTCAAGGAACTGCTTCCCAGAGGCGGCAATACCCCGGAGCAAGCCGGGAACCTGGCCAGGTAGATTGGGCGACACAGCCAGCTCCTCTAGCTTGACGGAGTGACCATTCAGACTACCATTGGTGTCGTTCACTGCCATTGTCGAACTTGCTCTGCATGTGACTTGGGCAGAAACGTCGAGATTAAGAGCACTCAGAGAAGACTGCCCCTGAACAGGAGCCTAACAAACCTTCAGCCGACCAGGCATAAATCGCAAGCCTTATCAGAATGCCCATGCGGATCACGGAGCAGGACGCGTTTCATACTGCGCCGGGGTGAATCCTTCGGCGGCCACTTTCGTCTCAACGGAACTCTGTATGAAATGAGCCTGTGCCACTTGATCCACTTCTCTGACACGCGAGCCACTGCAACATCGCTCTGTCGGATTATAGTTTGCAGTGGTGGCCCGTGACCAACTCTATAATCGTCGATCAGTTGGGTCCTTTTAGCGTGCTTCATGCGATGGACGACGGATCGGCACGAAGGATTAAATCGGCCTTGTATGATATACGAAGTCGGCCCCCGAACAATGCATTATATACCCCGTACACCAAGGTGCTGGATCTCAAGACTGACACAGATGCTGCAATGGACCCGGAATACGCCAGCGAGACCAAAGGCCCTCAAGTCCTTGGGGTGTTTTGGGCTTTTTATATTATGAGTCTGGTCATGGTTACTGCTCGCTTGTACATTCGGGCGCGATGGCTGCGGAATATTGGCCTGGATGATTATATCATTGTCTTGTGCATGGTAAGACTTCCTGGTCATTGTTTCGCTTTTCTAATAGAATAGGTCATCATCTCTGCATATACAGCCTTGACAACAGTCAACGTCAGCCTCGGATACGGAACGCACACCCAAGCCATTGTGTCGAACCACGGGCTAGCGCACCTTTCTAATCTCCTCCTCATGAACTACATCGACTTTGCAGTAGGCATCATGTCATTCACGGTCCCGAAATTTGCCATCGCAGCTTTGCTGAATCGGATCCTGAACCCCGGGTACTTCCACCGAATCTGGCTCTGGCTCCTCAGTGCGCTGGTCTTTGTTTCCTCATCCATTTGCATTATTATTCTGTTCACCCTATGCGATCCTCCAGAGGCACTGTGGCATCCAGAGCTGATGGCAAGGGGGGCGACCTGCAGACCGCTGACATTATTGGTGGGATATGCAATATTCACGGGGGGTATGCATACTGCCAAGATCGTGGAAGTTGCTAATCAAGTTGCGAATCATTACAGCCATGTCGGCCTTTGCAGATATATACCTGGCCATCTACCCAGTTGTGGTCTTGGCCAGGCTACAGATCACCTTGAAGAAGAAGCTGGCATTATGTGCAGCGTTGGGAATGGGTAGTGTGTAAGTATCCCTTATGGAGAGGTGTACGTGCTGACCAGCAGTGCCTGCGCAATCTCTATTGTCAAGTGCTTCCAGCTTCCGAGTCTCTATGATACGGCCGACTCTACATGTAGGTTCTACCATCCCGATAGAACTTGGCTGACTGTTCAGACGCCAGCACCAATCTTGTCCTTTGGACTAGGTATGTCCATCTCAACATGGTGAGCAGGCTAACTCGTCCAGTATTGAATCCAACGTTATCATCATGGCCTCGTGCATTCCCACTCTCGGTCCCTTATGGGAAATGCTCCTGGGCAAGCGGTCCTGGAGCTCCCATGACAACTCCTACAACTACAAGAGAAGCGGCAACAAGCTGCTCTTGGCAAGTGACCCTCACTCGAAGAAGGTCAGGGATGCGGATGCAGACCTCTTCGCGACGCAGATTGGAACAACAAGGGAGGGCAGTCAGGAGCGAATACTTCAAGGCAAGTATGATGCAAAGGATATCGCGCCCCCGGTGGGATCGATTCAGAGGACACATCAGGTTGTTGTTGAATATGAGCTGGAGGCAATGGAGCAGGAGCGGAGGCCTTGGTAATCATGTATACTATTCAATCTACTCGAGATGAATGGGTGAAAGTCAGTCAGTCAATTCATTCAAGCAAGTTCATTAACCTGTTAGCCTAGCTATGCAGGTGCTTTGTCAACTGAAGCAGGTCTTGAAGCCGTCAACGCCTTAATACAGTAATAACGATCTGAAAATGAAGCCTACAACTGACTCCCATCCCTTCGTATCGATACTGAGACCAACAAGTATAGTGAACCTTTACGACTACTTGTCATATGCCTTTATTCATTCCATTTGGTGACCAGCTACAACATCACTCTCCTCATCTTATTTCCGATCGATAATCGACAGAATTCCTCGATCTCTATCATCAGTGGTGACGTCACAACAACCGTCACGATCCAAACCTCTCTTCGACCGACGCTCTACGAAACGAATCAGACAGGTCTACGACAACGCGAAATGCCCTACGATCCGACCTTTAGTGGGAAGGCAGGGGAGGATGTCGAGTTGTTTCTCAATCGTTGCAAAGTCATGTGGATGGGCAAGACCCTCACACCCGAAGAGCGCAACCTCGCGGTAGTCACAACCACCCTGGCCGGCTTGCGGGACTCTGCCGACCGATATGTGCGGACATTGCCTAGAGATGAACGGGATTCCGCCGATATACTTCATGCCAAACTGTTGGCAAAGTTCAACGAAGCCGAAAATCCAGACAGGAATCTTGCGGCCCTGGAAAATATTAGTCGACTTGAACAGCAAGATCAAAAATTGGCTGACTACTTAGAGTCAGCCCGAGACCTGGAGATGCAGCTGCCTGCAGGTGCTGAATGGCATACGTTACTACTACGAAGAGTCATCGCGGGCATGTCGGACTCTGTGACTCGCAAGGTGCTCTTGGGACAAGTCGCATCACGAAAGTCAACAGACAGCCCCATGACTTTGGACGATGTCATGAGGCTCGCCGTCCAGCTTGAGAACGGTAAGAGGACACCGTTGGAACCCACAGAAGAAGATGCCTGATGAACTGTTGATTGATTCAATAAACACTCAGACTAATTGGATAGAGCAGACAATCGATAATCAGAATTTATCAGTGAAATCCATGAACAAGTGGTTGAGCAGTATCAAATTAGGTACCAGAGACAGAAACCCCCAGCCATTCCAATGAGCGAACTAAGTGTACAGATGTGGTGAGTATGGACATATCGCCGCGACAGGAGTGGCCAACAACAAGTGTTTATTAATTCATTCAAGTTCATTAACCTGTTGTATCCTGACATGTGATCTAGTATAAGACCCTTTGCAAGTAGATAGACTTGGGACAAACAGTCGGACTTAGTATCAAACAGGGACCAACAGATCCACTGACCCCTAAGGGCTAGTGGAGAACGACACCCATAAAGATACAGAGCCTGGAACCTGAGAACTGCTTGCAGGCGTAGAGGCTTGGGTCGCGCTAGGGGGAGCCATGTGTGGGAGGCAAAGGGACCTACATGGCGTGCAAGTGGGGACTAGAGGACAGACAGACAGAGAGATCTGAATAGCTTCATTTTCATGTATTTAGATCACCCTGGCGGAGTAGCTCGCCGTCAGATAGGGACCTTTTCCGGCACTCGGCCAAAAGCTGACAGACCTGTGTATGAATCAATCAATCAATCAATCATGATCTGTCTAGGATAAATTGGCCTGACTCCTGCTTAGGCTCAGCACATGCCTGTACAGCAGCCTGATTGTCAGTCATTATTATGAGTTCTCTAACCTCTAGTGACAGTTCTGACGCTAGGGCCATCATGACCCCAACCAGCTCTGCACAGTACACAGTGTAGTTGGCCTCTTTGCCTAGTGGCTGACCCATGTGCCTCCCCCCTAAGACTGCTGCTGCACCGACGCCTCTCTATATCTCCATTGGCCCTATTTCCCTACGGTTATCGACACTAGTGAGCGTGTGAGGATGGTCGCGCCCAGGCGCCTTCTCTTGTGTTTCCAGTGCGAATTGATGCATCGATCCTGCCTCTTCATAAGCTCCTACAAGATTAAGAAGCCATCCATATTGAGACGAGAGGGTGGTAACATATAATCAATCATCTTCTTCTACGTCATTGATAGACGGCACACTTTTGGCATGCGCAAGGAGCATTTGGCATTGTGTCCAGCCTTCATATTCGCCATTTGGAAATACTCGTGCCATAATTTCTCGTGATTTGGTCTGCCAGCCGTGGAGCTGCTGGTGCTGGTCCAGCCACGCGCGGACCGACAATTGCGTTAGCCGGTGCATGTCCAACAATCGTTTGTCCATCTCCAGTCGGACCAGGGAATAGCTGAGCAGCGGCTCTAATGCATCTTGAAAGTCCAGGATATCTTGATTAGGGTCGTGCACCAGATCATCAGTCCCCACCAGATTCCGCGCCGTCAGACGATTTCGCGGTGTGATCAGGATTGATCTATGCGAGGCCTGGGGCAGAAACCTCACCAGTGGCCCTCGTTCATTAGATGTATTGCCACTGAAAAAGATACCATTGTCATCTGCATTATCCAGCACCATCAGCCAGCGACAATTGCGTGCATCGCACTGCGATCAGTTGTCATTCAACAGGCGCTCTGATCGGGACAGCTCACCCAACACCGGCCAACCCCACCACTGCTAGAAGCTGACCACCTTACGGTCCCGGATCAGATTTTTAAAGTCAGCCAGTTGATGGATCAGCACATCTGATCGGCTGGAAATCTGTTGCAGTAGTTGCTCTCGCGGATGGTTCTCCCCAGCTAGCATCTGCTGGATATCGTCCATCACCAATCCTTTATGGGGGATGGCGAAGAGATCTCCGCCTGGATATCCGACCTCTCGTCGTCGGTGAAGTTGTCGTTCAGTGCCTCTTGCAGTGCGGTCTTGAGATCCCCATCGGGCATCTCCCTCGACAGGCCCGTTACCCGGAAGACATGCGACTTTCTTTGACTGGCCATCATAGTTTGCACCCTTGTGTGGCGGTAGGGTAATGCATCAGTTGAGGCCAGACTGTGCTTACAGATAGATGGCCACCTCAGCCTTGCACGAGGCTGAATCCATCAGCAGGTGCGGGGTATGATGATGCACCTCCGTTTACTGCTACTTTGGGAGAGAGCAGGTAAAAATACTGAAGCAGAGAAGAAAATGGGCTATTCTGTCCGTCTGATGGGAATGATTGGCCAGCTCTTATCAGCTTGCATTTCCGCCTGAACAGATCCTGTGCAGCAAGTCCTGTTCGCAATGCCAACTCTTAGGCATGACAGCACCCAAAATATCAACCTAGTCTGGCTTATTCACAGCACTTTCTGGCGTATCCTCTGTCCAACCGTGGAAGCAGCCTGACCACTGGTTACTCTACGGTTCACAATTAGTCCTCCGGAATGGAAATCAGCTTCGCGTTGTTATTTTAAGACCACGCCCAATCTTTCGAATCCCGAAGCGCTGGGCGCTAATGATAGCATAACTCCCTCCAAATCTCGGTAGAAGCTCAGCAGATAAGAGGTTTGTTTATGACCCGGCGGATGTCCTTGAAGAAGCGATCGAAATATCCGAACACACTGGACTGGATTTGTTGACACCAGATGTTCAAGCCTTGACCATAAGATTGGCATCTTTAGAGGCTTCAATCTTATTCGTGGTACGTTCCTATACCGAGAGTCATACATTCAGCTTATTATATACTGAGCGATTTGTGAGTCAACATGGTTGTTCTTTCGCCCAAGGTAGATAACGATGAGGATATTCAGGCAACGGAAACCAGTGTTCTTCTGCCAGAACATGAGACAAGGCCGAACCTTCTGAAAGGGGATCATCCATCCGTCACGGTCATAAAGGTATACGTTCTGACTTGTTTAATGAGTATAGCCTTTCAGGTCCTCGCACCAGCTCAGACTAAGATCTATGAGTCGATCTACTGCTGCCAGCATTATGCTGCACAGGAGCAAAGTTTTTGTGGTTTCACGACTATCCCCGAGAATCTCTGTAAATCATCACAGGTACAGCAGGAGGTTTCAACATTAAAAGGCTTGTTGGAATTCTTTGACAGCATTCCTGGCCTTGTTCTCACAATACCGCTAGGTGTTTGGGCTGATAGCCAGGGGCGAAGGAAACTCTTGCTGCTCAACATCACGCTGCTCGCCGTACAGCAGATCTGGATCACTGGCGTCACCATTTTTGCCGATGTGTTATCGCTAAAGGCAATATGGTTAGAGGGCCTGTTCAATATCTTTGGTGGTGGAAAGACTGTGGCTGAGATGCTGGTTGTTGTATGTTTTCTTTCGTCAATGAAGGCAGTCGGTTGAGTGCTCACGCGTTCATAGTGTATCATCACCGACGTTACTCCTCGCAAGAATTTGTATGCCGCTCCGTACTTCACATGTTGTCTCCACACTGATCACATATCAGGTCTATCGTATTCAGTCGACTATATGCTCTCAGCCAGCTTAGCATAGTGCTAGGACCAGCATTAGCGGCTGGTATGATGCAGATTAATCCTTGGCTTGTCATTTCCGTTAGTCTTGCTCTCCAAGCATTGTGCATCCTTATCGCGATCACTATTCCGGAAACACTAGTCTGCGATCCCGAGAGCGCGATACATCACGACGTCCCCGAAAGAGAGCTTTCCCAAGATATGGGAGAAATAGTTCGTAACATTATCAGGGCTACTCGATTAGCACTTCACGATTTCAAGAATGTCTGGACAGATCGCCGTCTCATCTTCCTGGTAGGGCTTTGTCCCTTTCGCATAATGATGGGCGCATTATCAGACTTACTGCAACGCTATGTATCGAATCGGTACAATTGGACTCTCGCCGACTCAACATTCCTTTACCCGCTTCAAGGAACACTTTCCACGCTCGTCCTCTTTCGCCTTCTACCTTACGCTACCGATATAATCGAGAGGAAATTTGACCTCAATGATGTTGAGAAAAATGTTGTCATATCACGAGTTTCTCTGTGTCTGCTTACGCTTGGTTATATGATCCAAGGTTTTGCTCCATCAGTCTTTCTCTTGATTATTGGCTTGCTCACCGAAAGTCTTGGGCTGGGATTAGGGCCGGCACTTCGAGCCTTGACTGGTGCGCTCATAGAGCAGAAGTACAATGCACGGATGTTTTCTGTGATTGCTATTGCAGAAACATTTGCCAGAATGTTGGTATATCCTATGGTATCGTTTTTGTTTAATGTGGGACTAGACAGAGGAGGCGGAATCTGGCTCGGACTACCATTTGATTTCACTGCGATAATCGCGTTGTTAGCACTTGTACCAATGGGCCTGCTTAACTTCGGGTCTCGTGGTATCCGTGACGCGCACACTGATATTGTGAGCTAAGGCCTTCCTCATGTCTTAGGACCAAGAAAAAGCCATGTTCGACGAAGATTACCACATGGAAGTTCAGATGTTTATACAATATTTGTTTCATGTCACTTTGAGTACGCAAATGCCATCGAGTCCTAAACTATCAGAGGACACTTCAGTACATTTGTAACCAACAGGGAATTTCAGCGTCCCGGGCTGCTGGAATGCCTGCCGGATTGAGCTAAGCCCTTGTCCGTCCTCATTAGTCAATCCTGAGCATCATTTTTGGCGGTCGAAAGTTCATCAAATCAGACCATCTTGACCATTATTAGCGGTGAAACTAATGATGACTTACCCTATGCCAGCGCTGAGAAGAGACAAGTGGGACGGACGAGGCACAGCTGTATTCTCCACCCACTTCTTTCAAGCCGTCTCTACGTCTGAGACACTTCATATTGGCAACATCGATTTCAGTATATTATGCTGCATTGAGAATTAACAACCACCTGCCGTGAGCGTGTGCAGGGCGTTTGACCACGAAACATCAAAAGCATATGAGGCAAAGTCATATACGCGTGCAGTGGCTGTAAACCCTAGTGCTTGTTGGTGTTTGATAGCACTACAGAAATTGTGGTGGGTTATGATCACTCCTTTTGGTGTTCCTGTGGTGCCGGACGTAAAGACAACATACAGCCTGTTATCAGGACTGACTGATGGTAGCTGGCTGTCACATGGGGAAAGGGTCATTAGTTCCTTCTCTATTGTGACCACCTTGCAGTCGCCACCAAGCCTTTTTGCCAATATCACATTACCAGACGATGATAAGATCAGCTCTGGACCCGCCTGAGTGACAATGCTCCGTAAGCGGTCTTCTGGCTGTGTGGCATCATCCATATTTACGGATATGCCGCCAGCCTTCATCACACCAACCATAGCTACGGGTGTCCACATCGACTTCCCAATGCATAAAGGCACAATCATACCTGGATGAAGGCCCTCTCTAACCAGTCGGCATGCTAGTTGGGTCGACAACATGTCCAGCTCTTTATAGGTAAGTTCACCATCCCAGGCGCATACCGCGGGTGCGCCCGGTTGTCTCTGAGCCACCGCCACAATTAGCTCGTTCACACACGCCTCTGCAGGTATCGGCACGACTGCATTGCGCTGCCAGATTTCTTGTAGATCTTGCGCGCTGATTACGCGTATATCACCCACCCGTGTCGTGTAATCGCTCGCGGCTAAGATCTGGTGTAGTACATGCTCAAACTGGTGGGCTATACGATGTACCTGTGTTCTATCATTGACGACCGGATCGAAGTTGATCTCTAAGTGCATACCTTTGTTAGTAAGCAGACATCCAAGGGTTGCAATAGATGAGATGAATTGGAAAATGGCAATCCAGAACTCTGGAGTCAACGGCATGAATATAAATTAACCATTGCTACAGCCCGCGGGCACTACCAAGTGGTGCTAGCCCACATACGATTCAAATAAGCCGATTATTTCCTCAAAGCCTGAGGATTCACAACCACATGTTATGCTAACTCAATAGCCAACGATGCTCTTGATAAAGCAATGACGTCCTTTTAAATACAACAATTAACTGCCGGGCTTGATTTACAAAGTTAAGTAGAAAATGGGAACCAAGATAGTACCCTGTCCTTATATCCCTCAATGGTAGACTAGTGGCAGATATAAGCCACCAACCCCCCTCCCCTCCTCCATCCCCCCTTCTAGCCTAACTCGTCCAGATCCGACTCACCGTGCGAGTCACGGTGAAATTGCTGGAGGTTGTTTCTCGTTGTGGTTCTAAGCACGTAAGCCGTCAAAATAATAATAATAATAATAATTGCTTTACAGGATTGTCATCCCAATCCAACAATTTCAGCGAACCAGTGATGCATCTCAGGCAAATGGGAGGATGATGAGATTTCCTGTACTTTATTCGCCGAATACCATGTACCTATCAATCTTGTTATCAACCATCCGATCTTGTTCGAAGTCAGAGCTTAGATTGGTCGGATCTCGGAGGTCCGAACGAGAATCCGAGTGTAAGCGAACGCCTCATTAGTTAACCACTAGTTGGGTAGGGAGTTAGTTCCCTACCCCAACAACAATATAATACTGCCGCCTCGTCCTTCGCAGGGCGAATTAGCACGGTTGGACTATTGTTCTGGCGAAGGTTCATGGTCAACATGGCGGCAAGCCTAAATTGTCTTGCAAACAGCGACAATCAGTTCGGCCCTCGGGTTGACACTGATTGTCGAGGTTTTGATTTCACGCTTCTTTTTGAGGACGCGTTCTTCATCGTTCTGCCTGCAGCCCTCTTTCTACTGCTACTGCCTGCACGACTGCAAATCCTCTGTAGAGCACCAAGGAAAGTCACAACTTATCGACTGGCAGTATACAAGTTTGTAAGTTAAGGGCAGGCTTGTATTTGTTGAATCAGTTCTGATCCGAACCACCACCAAAAAACAAAAGATCTTGTTAAGTATCCTCTTCACGTTACACGCAGCCTACGCAGTTTACCGTATACAAGCGCCTGTTTTGCACACCAAGCTTGCGATAACGTCGGATGTTTTCGAAATCATTGCAACAGCAGCTGCAATGCTCCTTTCCTTCATGGAGGATCAACGCTCAATTGAGCCTTCAGATACTCTTGTCGTCTATTTCTCGGCGCTGACCATCTTAAACATCCCTCGGCTACGCTCATTATGGTTGATTCCTTCTACGGATGTCTGCAGGGGCCTGTGGACCACTATCTACATCCTGACAGTTCTCGCTCTTCTTCTGGAATCAACAAGGAAACTCAACATGCTGCATGGTCTGTATCGACATGTGACCATGGAGCAGGTCATCGGGTTCTGGGGCCGAAGTTTCTTCCTCTGGGTCACCCCATTTTTCCGGGTAGGATATTCGAATATTCTCTCCGTCGAAGATATTCCCGAGGTCGATGAGGATTTACAAGGTGATGTGGCACGAGGAAAACTGGGAAAGGCTTGGGCGAGGTCAAAGCATGATCATCGACTTCTCAAAGCTGTGTTTCGCGCGTACCTGTGGCCTACCGTCTCGGCAGTCGTACCTCGTCTTGCTCTTAGTACATTCAAATTCTGTCAGCCCTTCTTAATCACGTCCACAGTGAACTATTTCGAAGAAGGGTCGGAAGCTGAAATCAAGGAGTACGGACATGCATTAGTCGGAGCCTATCTGCTGGTGTATTTGGGAATGGCGGTATGGGGGCGCAAACATAAACTCCTTGTCACGCTAACTTAGTGTGGAGATATCAACCGCTATCTACTGGCGTCAGACGTATCGTCTGGGTACGATGGCCCGAGCCGGCCTAATATCGATGATATATCAGCAGACCACCCAGTTAACTGGCAATAATGTGAAAGATACGGCCGCCCTCACATTGATGGGCACTGACGTGGAACGAATAGTGGAGAGCCTCAAATCGTTACACGAGACATGGGCATCTATTATTGAGGTTGCAGTAGCTCTCTATCTTTTGGAGCGTCAAGTTTCCCTAGCGTGTCTTGTGCCTGCTGTGATATCTTTAGGTGAGTGCCCACTATTATTATTTTGATTATGTCTCTTTCAATGAGAAACACTGATATACATCCAGCTTGTGTTTCGGGAGCCGGTCTAGTATCGGCTCGAACCGCACCCGCGCAAAAGGCTTGGGTTGAGAAAGTTCAATCGAGGCTTGCTGTGACATCGGCTATGCTAGGTGATATGAAAGCTGCCAAAATGCTGGGGCTCACTGATATTCTCTTCAACCTGATTACCAAGTTGCGAGAGGCTGAATTGAACACGTCTTGCCGCTTTCGCAAGCTGCTTGTCTGGACCGTGGTGTTATGTAAGACATCATAGTTACTGTGAAGAAGGAAAGCTCACTAGCAATAGCCAATATCCCAAGTGATTTCGCTCCTTACGCCACATTCGCAGTTTACGCCATCATCTCAGTCGTCCGAAATGACAAGTCATTGTTGGCATCCCAAGCCTTCACCTCGCTGTCTTTGGTTTCATTGTTGACATCGCCGTTGCTGGAATTTGTCCAAGCGGTACCATCGGTCATCGAGTCTATGGGCTGTTTTGAAAGAATCGAGGTATATCTGGAGAAGAAACGGGCTGAAGCCTATGTCAAATTCCCCCCAACATCAGAGTCTAGTGACGCACTTGTGGCCACTCAGCATGAAACTGTAGAACTGACTGCTCATACAGCTAAACTGGAAACTCACCCTGCCGTGGTATCATTCAAGGGGGCGGATATATCGTGGTCTAATGATACCAAGACTGTCTTTGAAAACCTTACCTTGGAATTTAGGAAGGGAATCACAATGATTATTGGCCCAATAGGCTCTGGAAAGTCTGCGCTTATTGAGAGCATTCTGGGAGAGACTGTCATCCAAAACGGGATAACTACTGCCCCATTATCAAACGTTGCGTACTGCCCCCAGACGCCTTGGATTGTCAACAATACTATCCAACACAATATCACGGGGGGGACAGAGTTTGATGCGAAGTGGTACGCCTTTTGTGTCTCCGCCTGTGGTTTGGAGGATGACCTGAGGTCTATACCTGCTGGTAGCATGCACATGACTGGGAGCGATGGTGCCTCGCTGAGTGGAGGCCAAAAGCAACGAGTGGTAATTTGTGAAAGCTGAAGAAGACAGTGATCCGTTCAAGATGGCTAACGTAATGTGCTTCTTAGGCTCTTGCGCGAGCGGTCTACTCACGCCTGCCCGTCTTGCTCCTTGATGATGTATTCAGCGGCTTGGATTCCAAGTGTATAAGCCATATTTCTTCAAGGCTCTTCTCTCCAGATGGGTACTTCCGGGAGGCAGGAAAATCTGTAATCCTTGCCACCCACACTCGTAGGCTTCCTGAAGGCCCTAATTTCATTGTTCTTTGAGTTTAACATCTTACAGAGCGTCTACTTCCATACGCTGACGAGATCATTGTTCTCAACGAGTGTGCTGTTGTTGATAGAGGCTCCTATAATGACATCCTGGCCAGGGCACCGGACATCGCAGCAAATTTCCTAACCTCATCCAGGGATGAACACGAGGTCACTGCCGAAGAGAAAGTTCATCTTGAAGAAATCTGCAGTGCCGCGTTGAAGGCGGACCCAGTCCAGAATGATAAAGCCAAAGCGCAGCCCGATTTCTCACGGCGCGATGGCACCTGGGACGTGTACAAGTACTACGCTCGGAGCGCAGGCCTATGGATTACGTTTTGCTTCATTGCCTCTTTCTTCATCTCTACGTTCTTCAGCAACTTTTCTAGTAAGTAACACCTTGGACGCAATCTGCTTGATACGCTGGTCTGATCGTCCGGGGAATGTAGCTTTGTGGATCCAATGGTGGTCCGATTCGAATGCGAAGGAGCCCAATGCCAAGGTCGGCTTGTATCTTGGGGTATACACGGCTTTTACAGTCTTGAACGTCGGTTGCTTTATACTGGGCTGCTAGTAAGCTTGAACCTGGAAGGGTCTCTAAAGGGATCGCTTACTGACCGAGGTTAAGCTTATTGTTCATCAACATCATCAACGACACGGGCCTAGGCTTACACACGGATTTATTGGCGGCCACGCTTAAAGCACCATTCAGCTTCTTCCAAAAGACTGACAGTGGATCTATTACAAACCGATTCAGCCAGGACATCGACCTCATTGACATGAGGCTTCCGGCGTGGGTTGTCAATACCGTCGCAAGTAATCTCTATGCCTCCCCCTTCCTTTCCCCCTCGCATTTTCTATCCTTGATCCAGCCTAACCCTCCCTGACAGATGGCTCACTAACCATTATCAACCTCGTCATTCTCTGCGCTGTCGGAAAGTACATGGCCGCCTTTTTTCCCGCCGTAGTGGTCGCCTTCGTTTTAATCCAATCATACTACCTTCGAACCTCCCGACAAGTGAGACTACTTGACATCGAAGCTAAATCGCCTCTGTACACGCAGTTTAGCGAAACCATGAAGGGAATTGCGACAATCAGGGCATTTGGATGGCATGAAACATTTCAAGCCGAGTGTCAGAAGCGACTCAATCGGTCCCAAAAACCATTTTACATGCTTCTTTGTATTCAGCAATGGCTGAGTTTGGTCCTGGACCTAGTGGTGGCCGCCATGGCGGTTATTCTGCTCGCTATCACTACGTCCCTGAGGGATAAATTCAGCGCCGGAGTTATGGGTGTGGCACTGAACCTTATCCTGACACTTAATCAAGCGTTGGTACGTACAATCCAGTCTTGGACTCAGCTAGAGACTTCTATTGGGGCTGTTTCCCGTGTGCAGAACTTCCAGAAGGAGACGCCTTCGGAAGAGAGAGGCTTAGGGACACAGCCACCTCCACTCCATGAATGGCCATCAGAGGGTGCTGTTATCCTGGAGGATATCACTGCCGTCTACAAGTAAGCCGCGCCACCTCCCTTTTGGTTGGATATGACCAAAATTCATATGTGAAACTAGCTCCGAAACTACCCCGGTTCTGAAAAATCTGTCCTTGAACATAGGGGCGGGGGATAAAATTGCGGTATGCGGTCCTTCCGGCAGTGGCAAATCCTCCTTGATCATGGCACTTCTACAGATGATCGAGATTCAACGGGGTCGTGTGTTGATAGATGGGCGTGATTTGACCTCACTCGAACCAAAGGATATTCGCCTACGGCTCAACGTCATTCCCCAAGATCCTTTCTTTATGCCCGGCACGGTGAGACTCAATTTGAACCTTCGTGAGAGAGTTGCGGATGATGATATCGAGACTGCCATCAAGAAGGTTGGGCTGTGGAAGCGAGTCAGCGGCAACGGTGGTCTTGAGATGGATTTGAAAGCGTCTGACTGGTCCGTCGGTGAAAGACAATTGTTGGCTTTGGCGAGAGCATTGACCGTTAAGAGTCCCATTTTGATCCTCGATGAGGCGACCAGCAGGTATGCTCTCGCCTATTGATCTGGCTTTAGCCCAGTGACTCGTCCTTACGAACACTCCAGACCTATACTAATGCATTATAGTGTTGACTGGGAAACGGAGTCAATGATGCATAAAGTGATCGAGGAAGGATTCGCCGATCAGACTGTGATTGCAGTCGTGCATCGTTTCCGATATATCGATCGTTTTGATCGAGTGGCGCTACTTAGGGATGGAGAGCTCATCGAATACGATACTCCAACGGCACTTCTTGGACGCAATTCAGAGTTTAAGAAGCTCTATACCAGCTTACAAAAGGTCATTGATCACTCCTAGAAAACGGAGAAGCGATAAGAGGATCTGCAGATATTTTATTCACAGATATATTTTGCCAATTCCTTGACGAAGCATTCACAGCCTGTGTAGATGTCAACGTAGCTGGTTGTCATTTGTGACAGTCGATGTGTGTATGATGTGCCAACAGACCGATATGAGTCTTGTGGCTGAAAAGGCACTATGTATATGGCCGACCCAGCTTCCTGGTCAAGGCTTTCTTCTTGGTCAGGACTGCTCTAGTCCGTTATAATTAATACTATGATATTTCTCAAGTGTTGATAAAGTGCTTGCCAGTAAGGTAGCTGTTTTGGTGGAGATCATGCTTGGCGGGAGCGTGTCCGTCTCCTAGAGAGCGTTCCAACAAGTCATGAGTGGGTAATCTGACTAGAATGTCGTCGTCCAGTCCAGCCGGTACACTATATCCATGTCTGTTTCTAAAAGCATATCATCTACTCCCGTCAGCAAAGATGGAATTGTGAGAGACTTGGGACTGATAGTCCGTGGTCCCGTGTCGGTGACGATAGGAAGTAAGTCTAAAAGCTGAAATTAGCTTTTTGGAAAGTTGAACAGGGGGTTCAACTTGGGTTCATCCCAGAAACTTGAACGCATCAAATCAAAAAATACAACATTAGATTCCACTATAACTTCCCGGTGCAGAAATAATGAAACCTTTCTATGCCCATCCAGCAGTTCTTGCTTCAGGAAGAAGTGTTGGTGTATCAAAGGATTTCCTCCCGTATATGGAAGCGAGAGATATATATATACAATGACCATCGTTATTGTCCGACCAGCAAGTTACGTGCTACACCCTTCCCTCGATTCAAAACAGAAGAAAATCGCATTTCGTCAACTCGCATATGGATTATAATTCATTCCCCCATACTCTCTGAGGTCGGTGTTCAGTGCCTGATGCTATGTACGCGTGAATGACTTCGCTTGACCGGTCAATCGGGTAATCATTCACCTGCCCGAAGGCAGGGATTAGAATTCGTGTTCCATCGGACGAGGGACGGAATACCGTCATCTTATTCCGCACCTTGTCTCCGGACGCAAAATCAAATCTCTTGTGCGACGGGCTTCAAGACGTCGGTCGGGCTATACTCCCGTCAGCGTCATACAAGCAACCATCTCAGCGAAGACATTTCTTCAACTTATGATACAGCCATAGCAACTTAATAATCGCGATCTAAAGGTTCCCTGCTCAAGGCCAGCTGGGGTATAAAAGCTATTACCTAACTTGCATATTCTAACCCCAGACATAATCGACTATAGTAGTACTAGTTCTCATCACTAAGCGGCGGATCATCCTCCAAATCCCCCCTCGTCCAGTAATACACCTCGCGATCCCCCTCATTCCCAGCAGCCACAACATACTCCGCACCAAGCCTACCCTCCTCAAAGACCTCAATTGGAGGCCTTCGCTCAAACCACTCCAGGGAAACCTCAGTTAGTCTATCCTCGTCGACCAGAATCCGGCCCTGCATCGTAACCCTCCCCTTCGCATCGAGATAAGCGAGCAAGAAGTGATCGGTCTCAAAGGTCTCCTTATCCGCAATCAAGATATAGCTCTTTGATATGTAATGTAAGAAGCTCCGCGCGGCAGCGTTCTTTTTAACGAGGATATTTAAGTCATTTCTCCACGATGGGTTTGACCGCTTAACCGCGTTCAGCTCTTCCTTAAAACAAGAGTAGAAGATATAGTTATCTCTATCCGCGCGCCAGTCTTTTCGGCGGACATACTCAGGCGGGTTGTCTTGCACAAGAGGGATAGCAATTTCCGGCAGGATCTCGAGTACCTGCTGCCAAAGACCGGTTCCAAAATCAAAGACGGCGCGGTCATCTAAGATCGCCCAGTCTGCGTCGTCGGCGAATTCCTCTGAGAGTGTCGCCCAACTCTCCACGCGCTCGTTATCGGCGGGGTTATACCACGTCCTTAGCAGGAGTGGGTTATTACCGCCCCCGTTAGTGTAGACCTGCCAGACGCGCCAGGCTCGTTGGCGCATGTTGTCGGACCGCCAGGGGCGCAAGATCGTAGATATTTCTTCTTCGGTCGGGACGCGGGCGGGCTGGGCATCTGGGTCAGTGGCACCGTATGTCTGATACCAGTCTGAGTTGTGCTGGTCGAGGTTTAGGAATTGCTTTACTAGGCGCGCGCGCTGCGTGGGTGGTTGTTCAGTAGATGCAGGGTTCCAGGATTCCTGTGGTTTGAATGTGAACAACAGGATTAGATTCTAGAAGGCGAGTCTCACGATTAGATATTGCTCGACGGGGAGTTGGCCCCATGAGCGGAGATAGTCCAGTGCCATATTTTTAGAAAGAGATTGGGCAGAGAGTTGACAGAGGCCTGGCGAATGGAGGGGAAACAGAAGTTACAGAACGGAGAATCGACAGTCTGTCCAGACACCAAGGCATCAGGCACCAAGGCAATTCAATTTAAGTTCATTAACCTGTTGTAGCCCGACATGTGATCTAGCTACGCAGGTGCTTCGTCGACTGAAGCAGGACTTGAAGCCATCAACGCCTTAGATACAGTAATAGCAATCCCGTACAAATGAAAGTGAAGCCTCGCACACAACTGGCTTTCCATCCCCTAGTGTATATTTTGACATCGACTCGTTCAACCCCCGCTTACTTCCTGTTCTGTATCCTCCTGTTCCGTCGTCGTGGTCCCCGTGCGACTCGGTTCCTGAGGGCCTGTTCTGGGGCCTCCTAACGATCGTCTTCAACACCTAACTCCATGGCCCGTGGGCTTTCCTGTTGCCTAGCGAACCTGGTTCCTGATATAGGCCCTGGTTGGGTTCGTAATTCGTAGTTCTAGCGGTGTAGTGGACCGCTACAGTCACTCTAGATACAGGCAGTGCGCCTGTACTCTGTTCAGGACCCAGGGCCTCAGGGTACCGTGCGGCAATCTTGGTCATCATTTCCATCCGTTCAGCCTGCCACCTCTCACAGGTCAGTAGAACATGCTGTGGGGTCTGCTTTGCCTGGCCCCAGCATGTGCAGCGTCCGTCTGGGTGCCTTTTGATCTTGAAGAGATAGTGGTTGAGTGCTGAGCGCCCAGAACGGAGCTGAATAATGACTGAGCTGTAGGGCTTCGGGAGACACTTATACAGCTGTAGTACCGCCTTGCCTGGCTGCTTCACTAGGCGCTTAGTGGGCCTGGCCACTATAGCTGAGGCCCACTGCTTCTTCCACCTCTCCCTAACCTCTGGCGGACCTGTTTTCTTGGATGACTTCCTTGTCTGTGATTGGTGGGAATGTAATGGGTGTTGGGTTGATCTCTCCAATGTCCGACAGGTCTGCCTTGGGGGGCTTTGGGAAGAGTGCCTCCTTCAGTACAGCTGCTTTCTCCTCAAAGGTCTGGGCATCACAGGCCCCAGGGTATTTGAGTGCTGGGATGATATCCCCCGAGGCCTCTCTCCGGGCCCATCGGCTGAGTTGGTGTAGGCCCCTAGGGCCCTGTTCCGTGGCTTCCTTAACACGCTCTTGGTGGTGTTTTCTGAGCGCCTTGTTGATGATCTTCCCCTTCCGGTTCCGGAGGCGGCAGTACTCCTGCCAGTCCTCCTCCTGGTGGGTGGCCGTGTAGGTCCTTCGGGCCCGCCTGGCAGCTGTGATCGCCGCTTTGCATTTAGGGGTGAAGCCTGGATTGGCCCAGGCACTCGGTTTTGCCCATGGGGTCGATTTCTCCACGCCTTCTTCCACTATCCGGATCAGCATTTCTACTGCTGTGTCGATGTCCTTTCCGCTAGGGGTTCTTTGAGAGTCCCCTGGCTGGACCCGGTGTATCCAGTGGTTTAGAAGGGCCAGGTTTGGCTCTACAATGCCCCGGAGTACCTCCTCATCTGTTGCCTTCCAGTTCCTCCTCTTCGGTGGTTCTCGTATGGGCGTTTCAATGTCGATTAGTATCCGGATCGGTAGGTGGTCGGAGTCTGCGTGGACCTCTGTCGCCACCTCACAGGCCACCCTTCTAGTGTTCAGGTCCTCGCTGGCGAACACCAGGTCAATTTTTGTTTGATGGCCTGCTGAGTCCCGTGTGATGGTCCCTGGTTCAAGCCACAGCTCAAACCCTAGGGACTCCGTGGTGTCTAGTAGGTCCTCTGCCTCCGTATCAGTGCTTGCCTGTTCGCCCCCCCATACTGGATGGTGGAGGTTGAAGCCGCCAAGCACCAGTTAATCGCCTTTCCGTTCCAGGATCTCCGGTAGCATCCTGGTTGTATTGATTGCTCTGTCTTTATATATATTGTAGACCTTCAGGGTCCGTTTCTCCATCTCTCCTTGGCGGTGATATTGGAGTTGGAGTTGTCGGCCTCCCGAAACATGGGGAAGGGAACTGAACATCCGTACGTTCCCCGAAACATTAGACGGGAGGTAGCTGAACGTTCTGTTTGAACAGATGTCTTACTACAGGAGGAGATAGATGGCCAGAAGGTTCGACAAACAGGAGGTTCTAGAGGATAGGAATGAGCGATGTGCTTAAATAGCCAATATTCTTGTAGATATCCTAGTTCGTTATGACAAGCGACTTCCGAAGAGTATTCCAGATATCGTAGCCTTTGACAAGAGTTCCTGGAGGTCTCGAGTGTGTGTAATATGGGTCCAGTTGCTTGTGTTGATTCATTTCGTGTAAGACCGGCGCGGTCTCGGTGGATCGTCGGATCAACTGAGGAGTCTCTATACTACTTGTTCAACCAATGGGAAGAGAATGTTCGTACGTGACAAAGGAGTCAGAATCGATTGCTTGAAGACCTCTATCTAACTGTCTATCCAGCTCCTTCTTATAGCTGGTCGTTCAGGACCTGAGGCCTTCAAGCCCTTCGTTCCTACTCTAGGGATCCTTGTCAAGAACTCCGTTCTCCGGTTGCTCAGACCCCTCGGGGCGCTGTCGGCCCCCAGCCGGGGTGTGACTCCGTACAGCTTGGGCGTTGACCTGGCGAGAGCGATACGAGGTCGTCGGAGATCCGTAGCGAGCGTTCTGATTGGTGGCTTCTTACATTTCGATCTAAACATACAGACCCTGGCTCGGCTGTGCCTTCCCTCTCCCGGGGCCCCACCTTCGCCCTCCCGGGGATGGACTAGGTGATGTGTGGCCTTGGCGGGGTGGTGGGTAGTATCCTGCCAGGGATTCTACCATGCCTCCTGTATGGCAATGATATCCGCCTATAGAACCCCGGGGTTCCGGAGGAAGTCCGCCATAACGTTGTCCATCGACCGTTCGTGTTGTATTGGAGTATCTGGAAGGGTGTTCTATTCATTAGTATCCTTCCGCGCCTGGTTCCTGATGTGTTAGATCCTTATTGGCCTTCCCTCCGCCTTCTGGGCCACTCTGGCCCTGGCGATTTTAGCCTGGCCTGCAGTCCGTTTCTACCCCGCTAGGCTATTAAGGTCCTTCTCCGCCAGGGCTGGTGGTCCTATAGTGTTCTGGGGGGCGGCTATGGCTTCCGGCAGGGTTCTGGCGGTCCGAAAGCCTGTTCGATATATATATTGGCAATGCGGAGGTTCGTGTTCTCCGTTTGCCAGTCCCGGCTGTATGGGAGCTAGGGGGCCGGCCGGGTCGATCTTCACTTGATTATATATAGGCAGAATCGTGCGGAGTAGAAAAGTGGTTTTTGCGGCTGTCTGACCAGGCAGTGCCGCGACGCTACCATCTGCCGGATAATGGCTGAACGCCTCTAAGTCA
>JAXQKN010000153.1:0-34123 GCA_037042525.1 Aspergillus sp. P7301S-1 | reverse complement strand
GGCCTGCTACGATACCGAGGACTTCCTTGGGCTATCTTGATCAGAACATTCACCTCGGTAAGCAAAAAGACGTACCTTCTTCCTCACTGGACCGCGGTCTCGGGACGTGACTGCAGGTATTAGTACTCTAAGCAGTCTTCATCGAGGCTAACTTACACGCCGCAGATCCCACATGCAGGAATTTCACTTCAGGAAGTTTGAATACTGCAAAATTAAGTTATACTCATTTCCTTGAGGACCCATAATGCATACCCATTTTACGATGGCACTGGCGGCAGTTGGCCATGGCGCTTTCTCCTCGGACTGCTACTACGCCAGGCCCGGGGAATGGAGTCGAACATTCCGCACAAGTGGGGATGAAGCCGCTAAATAGAGTGAGTATAACCAGATGCAGGGAATTGGCGTGAAGGCATACCTAGGCAGAAGATCAACAACCGTACAACCGTCCAGGTCCAGGTAGCCCGCGCGGTTAGAATTGGCGTGGATCAACAATCGGCGGAAACCTATTACAGTCACTTGGTGGTCACATTCTGGTAGGAAAGAAAGTACCTATACTCATGGAGTTTGAGCATTTCTTGCAAGTCTCAACCTTTGGGGACAGTGCGCCGCTGCTGTCTTTGGTCTGAGGGATGTTTCTCACATCCAGCTGCTCCTTGCATCGGTCACACTTAATAGTGATATAAAGACCAACAAGTTCGAGTAGTTCGATACCGTAGAGCTCCAGAAATGGGAATGAAAGCGCAACACCGTGTTCAGTCGTTTGATCAGGCAAGTCTGGAACTGGCGCACCACCGTCCTCTTCGTCTTCTGAAAAATCGTCCTCGCTCGTAGAGATATCGGTCTCATCGCTACCGCTCCCATTTTCTCCGACTGTCCACTCAGGTGGTCGCTGGACAACATGTAGATGGGGCTTATCCTCATCCACGACAGAGGGATCTGATGGTGCAGGATGAGATTCTTCTGGTACGGTTTGTGGTATTTGTGGTACGGGCTCCGGTTCAGGCTGCTCAGGCTCGGGTATCACAGTTTTCGCAAAGTTGTGGAGATTGCTTGCGAGATAGTTGACTTGTGAGACCAGGTTCATCTGAGAATTCTTCTTGAACCATTGCTCGAAGCCAACTTCGACCGAGCGCGCCTCCCTGCCGTGGACACCCTGTAGCTCAACCGAGCTGGGATCGAGGGGGTACAGTGACGGTACAGAAAGCCTGACAGTCTTGACCGCTCGAAGCGCAATCGGGAGTCGATCGACCTTGGTGGGCTGAATGGGCAGGACAAACGAGAGACCGTCGCTTGCTTTTTGGAATAGCGGCAACCTCCCAAGGCGTGCTTCGAGCTGCTTTGTTTCGACTGCTCTGCGTTTCTCTGCTTGACCTCTCTCTTCAGCTGTATAAGCTGGACGGACCGCGGGAGCTGGCTTGACAGACTCTCTTTTTGGCTTGGCCTCCGGGGCTATTGCCAATGAATTCAACTTGTCCACCAAACCTGTGCTCACAGCCACCTTCCTGGCATTATGCACAAACTTCAAAGTTGGACCCCGCTCAGTCGTAGTGAGCAAACGCTCCAAATGTCGATCGAGACTATTTACCCAGTTGAGCAGCGTCCCAGGCCGATTCAATCTGAGCGAATCATCAACAATGTCGTCGAAGCCCCTCGATATGTTCTCCTGGAAAGCAGGCCCAATTTCAGGATTCGCCACTTTCAAGGACGGCCTTCCCCGAGTAGGATACGTCAAGGGAACATGCAGAGCACAATCCAGACGATTCAAATCAAAAGGAAAATCCGGGTCTGAGGGAGCTAGACCGAAGGATAATGTAGATCCCGACTCATCACTGCTCTCTGTCGGGCGGAAGCGCCTTCGAATCTGATTGAGCTGGAATTCTCTAGGATTCGAGCTCTCTGTTTTGGAGATTGGTCGCTGGCCGGCAGAGTTGGGAGGTGTGGATGAAGCACCAGGCATTGTGTAAGTGGCTGGTCAAAAGACGGGCGGTCTTGGTTATTGTCTAGCAAGATAGAGCATCACTCCTCACTAGATATACCCCACAATAATACAGAGTAGGCAATTAGAGGTGACTAGTTAATGATAGATGAGTCAAGGTGAGTCAAGACTCAAGAGTATGAGTGAGTCTGTGGATCGATCTGACTGATATACGCTAACCGGATTGGGACATATGAGTATAAAATCCATTGAACAATGATAATAGAAATATTACTAATTGATGGTCTATTTTATTTATGTACATCTACTCAGAGTATATACGAGTATGCCAATGCATGTAAGAAGATCTGTCGAGGTAAATAATCTCCTGCAGTGAGGTCACAGTGGACTATGATGAAGCAGCTGGATGACCTCACGGTCAGAGGATTGGAAAAGGAAGCTTGTTGGATTCTACTACGGAGTACAGCATCTTTCTTCTCCTTCAATATGGGATCCGTCAAGCAATCGGATATATTGTATTTCATCTCACCCACTGACGTGACCTTGCATACGTCATGATCTCATTCCATCAGCATCTAGGAGTACGGTGTAGTGCCATTGCCAGTACTGTATATAGACCAGAACTATAACACTTGAATATAGAATATTGAGACTGATTGTGAGATTTATCAGTGAAGAGGATTGTAATGTGCTGAGTAGAACAATATCTCAAATGCAAATTTACCCAACTTGAGTAGAAATGGCTCGGATGATGCACAATGCTGACTCGGACAATACGTTGAGTGCTATGCACCTTTCGACTACATTATAAGATTATATCAGAGTAATCCCTTTCAGTCCTGACAATCTTTCTACCTGATGAGGGTTGTGGCCCGACTCGGGAACCCAGCTCCCGGCGCCAAGCGGAGCACTCAGGACAATCAATCATACGAGCAGGCAATGGATGCCAGGGATGACCAGGGGCCGATCAATCAGAATGGCCAGATTACTGATGTTGTATACTCTCTCGATGCCCATGTTGTCCTGCCCTTGAACAACCGCTGTCATGATATCCCTTCTCATGCTCAGTGTCTACACATTGGTAGGCTTCATCGCCGCTGTCTTGATCAATGTCACTCGCCAACTCTTGTTTCCGAGCAAAAATGAACCTCCAATGGTCTTTCACTGGTTCCCATTTGTGGGCAGTACCATCAGCTATGGAATGAATCCGTACAAGTTCTTCTCTTCGTGCAGAGAAAAGGTAAGACACAGAGACAGAGACTGAGCCCAGCTGATAAGTCAGTACGGCGACATCTTCACCTTTATCCTGCTCGGAAAGAAGACAACCGTCTATCTAGGCACCAAGGGAAACGACTTTATCCTCAACGGAAAGCTCAGGGACCTCAACGCGGAAGAGGTCTACGGCCCGCTGACAACCCCCGTCTTCGGATCCGATATCGTCTACGATTGTCCCAATTCCAAGCTCATGGAGCAGAAAAAGTTCATCAAGTTCGGTCTGACCCAGAGCGCCCTCGAGTCACACGTCCCATTGATTGAGAAAGAGGTTCTGGACTACCTTAAAACGTCTCCTCGTTTCAAGGGGGACTCTGGCATACTGGATGCTCCTGCTGCAATGGCTGAACTGACGATATTCACGGCCGGTAGCGCCTTGCAAGGAAAAGAAGTCCGCAAGAAGCTTACTGCAGAGTTTGCCGACTTGTTCCATGATCTCGAAAAGGGCTTTACTCCGATCAACTTCATCATGCCCCGGGCACCACTTCCTCAAAACCGCAAACGAGACATTGCTCACGCGCGCATGCGGGAGACGTACATGGAGATCATCAATGAGCGACGTAGGAACCCAGGCAAAGAAACGGATATGATCTGGAATCTCATGAACTGCACCTACAAAGACGGGAACCCAGTGCCAGACAACGAGATTGCCCATATAATGATCACCCTACTCATGGCCGGCCAGCACTCGTCTTCGTCTATCAGCGCCTGGACCATGCTGCGGCTTGCGTCCGAGCCTCAAGTCCTTGAGGAACTGTACCAAGAACAAATCAAGAACCTCAAACGCGACAGCAGCGGCCGTTTCGAGCCTCTGCAGTACAAAGACCTTGATCTCCTGCCACTGCATCAAAGCGTCATCAAAGAGACCCTCCGCGTCCACCTGTCCATCCACTCCATCATGCGCAGGGTCAAAAACCCTATCCCCGTTCCGGGAACATCCTACATCATCCCAACAGACCACAACGTCCTGGCCTCTCCAGGCGCCACGGCACTCAGTGAAGAGTACTTCCCCAACGCCAACGTCTGGGACCCTCACCGCTGGGAAAGCCATCAACCTGACAAAGACGACGAGGGCGGCGAGCTCATCGACTACGGGTACGGTGCTGTCTCGAAGCGGATGAGCAGCCCTTACCTGCCTTTTGGCGGAGGCCGACACCGATGCATTGGCGAGAAATTCGCGTACGTCAACCTGGGGGTTATTGTTGCGACGATCGTGCGCAATCTGAAGCTGTACAGTGTGGATGGGAAGGGAGTCCCGGAGACAGATTACTCGTCTATGTTTCTGGGGCCTAAGATGCCGGCTGTTGTTGGTTGGGAGAGGCGTTTTTGATGTGATAATACTTGTATACTATCTGACTTCGTTACTGATTCTAGCTTAATGATGGTAAGACATGCCAACTCAGTACCCTACCTGTTCAGACATAGTCCACATGTCATCAATGCATGAACGTGATTTCAAGTTTTATGTTTACTACTGTCAGCTGCATGAAATCACACTTGGCTATACTTACTCAAATCTTCAAACGCAGTCATCTTAGCACGCTAATTATAGAGGGTATACCAAGCCACTGCTATAGCACACGGCAGGAAGCAAGGCATTCCCGGTCCGTGCCAGCACACCGATCCGATGACCCTGAGATCGACACTTGCAGAGTATACTTACAGAGGATTCTGGACCACGAAGACGCGTTGTCCTCTCACCGATGGTTCTTGTCTGTCCCGATGAGTTTTATTCCACATGCTGGATTCATCGTCATCTGTTCAGCGGCAGCTGGATGAATTTGAGGATTCGAGCAATGAATGTGAATATGGATCTAACTCCGTATACAGAGTATCTCCGGTGACCAGGCTTCTTGCAAGACTAGAATTGCTGCGGTCTCGATCGCCATGGGCCACCCACCACTGCATCACTGCCGATGCCTTGCCTCGTGTCAAAGAACCTCAAGTATCTTCCCGAGTATTGTATGGAATCGGACGAGACATGACGGTGAATGTAAGCGGACTTCTGTCTCTTATTGCCCATCGTTATTGGATGTTATGGTAGGGTTAGGGCTAGATTTCTTATAGTATATCTGGTTATCTATATTTGGATCAAGAAAGCCAAGTTGATTCTGCAATGTTGGTTACATCACCATGGTCTTTTACATTGGTTGAGCAGATATCAGAACGGATGGTCTGCCATTGACAGAGATAGTCCATAGAGATGTCTTGACCAAATCTAAGAAAGAGTTATTACTCAGAACATTGTCTGAAGTGTCAAGCGTATTTAACCAATCACAGCACAACTACCGTATCTGGGGAAATTCTCCGACAACTCAACTCGCAAAAGGCCGAAAATCACTACTCCGTACTCCGTACTTCAAGTCACTCGGTCGTATTCCGTAGACAAAAAAAGAAAGACAACGTATCTTTTCTTGACCTCGTGATCGCTCGCTCATTCCGTTCTTGGAAGCACATACATAGACTAACGCGTAGCCGCAGCGCCGGACGAAAGCGCTCCGTGACGGCCACCGGCCTATGGATCGATGCGGGGGATCATCGCTCAATCTTTTTCGGATCCTGTTCGGAGCATTCTGTTTCAGGTCGGAGCAGAATGACTAATTTTTAGTCAAGCTGACAGTGCATTGTGGTTCCTTGGTTGTGAGAAGTACGGAGTACTCCGTAAGAGGTTGGCAGTGGCATTGGCACGGCATTGGCACAGCATTGGCAGCTGCAGGTGCTGGAATGCAGCTTGCATGAATACTCTGTAGGAGTACTGGTGAATTGCATATGGAGCATAACCTTGTTGACACGAGGTGAAAACTCTGCAGGGAGCATGATCGACTGCGGATCAATTGGGCATCAACTGGCTGAGGATTGTCGAACTCACCGTATCTTTTCCAACCATTCTCTCGGAATAGTTAGCGGTTCTGTGAAGTTCAAAGCTGTATTCATATTCATTCGACCCACAAGATATACTCCGTCCTCGTAGGCAGCAAACTGGCTTCAAGGCTTCAGTTATGGTTTCAAATGGCCAGAATTCGAGTATCTTATCTTACTAGCGAAACTAGCTGCAGTAGTACAGTAGTGCTCCGTTCAGAGTAGCAGAGAACAGGTTTCAATTAGATTGTGACACGGCAAATGGCCGAATGTGGGATGAACGCCTCGATGGGTTTCGGCATGCCGAGAACATCAGGAAGCAGGATTTGTTTCTAGTCAATTGTCAATTAACTACAAGATACAGCCACTCTACGACAGAACAATGTGATAAAGAGTAGTATTTCTATTGATGAAGCGCCATGCCAGCTTCAACCTCAGATTGGACCGCCAGACTTGCTTGTTATGCTTCAGTCCAGCTGCATGAGAAAAGTAAGAAAAGTAAGAAAAGCTAACGAGTCCGAGTCAGTTCCACAACTGAACTTGATACCCGTCACAAGCATACGCCGTTATTGTATAACACTGCGACTCCATAATAACTTACACTTCTCCCCACATCCGAGCACCTGGAAATCCTATCACAGCAAAACTCTCTATTTATGTCTTCCATGATTGGCTCATACACCCCCAAAGCCCGCCGTTACATCCTGCTCCTCTTCTCCATCTTTTCTCTCAATATTCAGTTCCTATTGGCTTCTGTCGAGAAAGGCTCTGCACCAGCCACAGCCGCTAGCACCAACAAGCTGAAAACCAAGTTTCTAGAACTTGTCCTTCGGGAGAACTCGGATTCCTTCACCCCGCAGAATAGAGCATAGTTTCCCGATTCGGAGGGCTCGGTCTGTATCTGAAAAGTCTGGGTCTGGCTCTGGGTCTCTCAAGTCTGGAGCGCTTCGGGCGATTTAGGAACTGTCAGTGAGGGTTTTGAGCTTTTGTCGCCATCCATTGCGTCGCTGGATTCGCGCACACGACATTAAAAAAAAAAATAACCACTGAACCACTCCGTAGAGTATCTGTAGCAGAAAAAGTATCAGTTCCATGAGTAGGTCAACCAAGTTCGAGTCCTGATTCCGATCCTGTACCTCGCAACAGGTTTGAGGCGATACGTCATCGCCCGTCAACATCGCGGCCTCGTGATGCCCACCGTCTCAGTAATGACCGCGAGTCTTTGTCAAGTTCATCTGGGGTCCGAATCGAATCGGAATACTAAGGAGTACAATAATAACCTTATTCTTGAATATTATATCATAGCAGCCAGCCGAACCTTGCAGCCGGATTCGAAATCGGAGTGAGATACGTCGTACCCTACCCCGGATTATGACCTGTATGACAGGCGCCTGACAGGCATACGGAGTACAGAGTACAGATGAGATGGGCTCTTCTACTCGCAGATTGGCAGGCGAAGCTGTAACCTTAATGCTTCTACAAAAATATCTGCATACTCCGTATGAACATCCACATCACCCATGACATAACCATGAAGATAACCCCCTTGTACTCCGTAATTCTGTAGAATCCCCCGCTACCTTCCGGGTCCGTCCCTGTCCACCCAAAAAAGGAAAATCAAAAAAAGAGCAACTCGCTCATACCAAGGTAGCTCATCCATCGCAGTCACGGTCGCAGTCATCATCTCATAATACGCAATCATGTGGTTTTCTGCATCCGCATCCGCATCCGCATCCGCATTGCACCAGATGAACCTAACATCAACCTAACCAAACCTCAACCCAACCTCAACACGAACAATGAACAAAGCAAGCGTCATCCGGGCAAATCGATCGGCCCGCGCATGCCTGCTGTGACGGCAGTGGTGGCTCAACCAGTTCCTACACGACCAGTACCTAGGATGGAGACGGACGAGACACGGATGCGATGCAGGACGAGCGGAAGAAAGTTCCCTGGCTTAGATTGGCTGTTGTTTGTTTGGACTTGCAAATCTGACAGACAGATAGACGAAGAGTTTGAAGGAACAGGCCAAGAAGCCCTGTCAAGAGTCAAGATCCTGTACTCTGTAGGATGATAGTAGAATCTGATATTAATGCATGTGAGGCTGTCTGTGCAACGGTTCTAGATCTGCAGATCTGCCTTCTTTCATGCGTAAGAGCTCAACACCAAGGCCTCGAGGATTCTGGTCTCTTAAGGTTTTTGCGCACTGGCCTATCTTTACGTGTCCATGCGTGCGTCACAGAGTCTAGAGCTGGACTTTTGTCATGTAGTTGTACTTGGAGTAGTTGAATTATCAATTTTTGTTCTTTTTGGTTTCCAGGATCATTAGCGTACATGGCATGCTTCAGCCATGCGCGAAAACAATAAAGTGGTATCTTTTTACATCGACCAGACACAGTCCAGAGTTGCCCCCCCTGCTGTTGCAAAAAAAAACAACAAGCCCTTTTATAGTCAATAAAAGAAAGGAATCCCATATGACCGCCCCTATATCGGTATCATTCGTCGAATCGTCTGTACAAGAAAAGGAGGTAATTATCGTGTGTAAAAGGTGTAGCAAAAAAAGAGACAGCCTCCATGCATATCGAACAAACTGAACGCAAAATCGAGAGTAAAGCGACCCGAAATGAGACAAAGTCGAAATAACAGCCATATAATCCCTAGGTGCGCCCAAAATGCAATGCAGTCGTGATGATAAGCAGCATGGCGGAAGTAAACAGAGAGATGTCAAAAGTCGGGTATCATAATCAAAAGTGGGGAGAAGAATCGAAGCGTATGAGGTAGATCACCATCCCTTCGCGTGGTATTCCCAAGGCCCAAAATCGGTGTACTGGTTCCAAGAACCGGTCTTTGCGGTGGCTCTGTCCTTACCGGCTCCATTCGAGGAGGCCGCGGGCGGTTGGCCTTGAGGCCCTGGGTACTCTTTCAGGTTCTTCATATCATGAGCAGTGTGTCGACGCTTAAACGCGTTCGCCGTCGTGCTCTTTTGCTGTCGTTCCCACAGAAGATGGCGACGAAGCGACTCAGTCAACTCCGTAGCCAACATGTTTCGGCGGGTAGTTCGAGGAGAATGAGCGGCAGACTGCGGAGCGGGCTTCATGACGATCGGCTTTGAACGAGGAACGTCGGGTCCCTTCATAGTTAGACTCTCCTCATCATCCTCAGGGGGTGATGCAGGAATAGAAGGTCCATTGGGCGAGGTAAGGCGCGACCGCTGTAGAGCTGGTGTAGATCTAGAAGCGTGGCCCATTTTCAGGGGCTGATGCATCATCATGGTCAAGAGCGAGCGACGCGATACCAAATTCGGTCGCGAATCAACTCGCTGAAACATGTCTCCCTCTCCAACGCTCGAGCGACCGCTCTCAGTAACCGAGTCTTCCCAGTCCGAATCCTCGTCATCTTCAATCGCACTTTCGGAAATATCGTCATCAGTCTCGATCGCGTCCTCATCATTATCGCTTCGAAGGTCCTTCATTGACTTGAGGTTGCCGACCTGCTCTTTGAATGTGGTCACCTTTTTAGGGTTCAGATTGCTGCCCGGTCGTTTTTCCAATTGGTCCGAAAGGGAGCTGTGGTGAGTGGCGTGCATCATGCGGTCCTCAAACGAGCTCTCATCGTCATCACCAGATGAGCCACCGAGAGTGAACATGTTGCCTTTTTTCTTCAACGGCGACAGTTTAGCGGGGACCTGTGTTTTTGTCGTGCCAGCATCGCTTGAGAGTCGGGCTTGCGACCGATATGACGAGGAGATCTGAGAAGGAGAGAAGCCGCGAACGATGCTGGGCGATTTGATCAACTGCGGCTTGGACGGAATGATACCGGAGGATGAAACGCTGGTATCGGATCCATTGACGTTCATGTTGCCGGTGTCACTGTCGTTGCCGTCCGGGGCAGTGGTTGAGCAGGATTCGGTTGAGTGCTTTTGTCGTTCATTCATAGGGAACGTCGGTCGCTTGAGAGTAGTGTTTGACGGTGGAGTGGGGGTTGGAGTAGAAGGTTGAGGGGTAATGTCGACAATCGGCTGGGCCAGTGTTGCCACTGGAGAAATCGGTTCTAGACTCTTACGCTCCTTAATGTTGAGCACCATGCGTTCCAAGTCCAGTGATGTGAGATGCTTCTCCTTTGCCCGCCCAAGACTAAATGAATCCTCGCGAACAACGGCAGGCTTGTAATCAAGGTTTCTCGGTCGCTTGATGTGCTTTTCAATGCGCTCTGCCGAGTCCGAAGCAGCCGACTCCACGCTGGCAGAGAGTTCCGGCAGGTCCGCGGCCTCGGAACGCAGCAAAGGCAAAACAGAGGTGTCGCTTGAACTTTCAGGTTCCACGCAAAACGTCTCCCGAGTCCATAGCCGCCAGCTCAAATTCTCTAGTCGGCGGCCCTCTTCCATAAAGTCTGCGCATTTGGAGAAAACTATAAACGTCAGCATATCCATAACCTGACTACCACGACTAAACTTACCCATCCACATGCCGTGAAGGCTCTGTGTGTTTGCGGTGTCCACTTTGTGAATCTTCGCGGTGTCCACTGTTAGGACGGGGGTTGAGAGACGTGAAGGCATATTGTCGTCGCCACGGTTGCAATTTTTGCAAACTAATCCCACTGTTGTGTTGTGTTGTGTAAAAGGTACGGGGTCGCCGTCTCCCCCGAGAGTGATCGTACGGCGCGATAGAGGTGCAGACGAAATGTTCCTTCTTTCTTTTTGTCGATTGCTAAGTTCGCTCGTGTCCAGAGTCCAGTATCGACCAGACTACCAATGGGTTGCAGCGGGTTCAATCGAGCTGCAAGTGGCACCGGAGCTGCCGAAGAAGCAGCAATCGAGTTAATAACGAATGACGGGGTTCGTAGTTCGTAACGAGCTCGTGACAATTCGATGCTATCCCGTACACGTCTGCAAACACGTCTGAGAACGGACGGAAGCGACCGAGGTTAGGAATGGTGCGCTGAAATTGGCGAAGTGCTCTTCACAGACTCGCCGCGGGTGATCTGCCGGTTTGGGACGTATAGAGGTGACGGGATGGAGGGGAGGTGTGAGAGACGCCGGGAAGAGAAAAGGAAGAAGTCAGGAATATGGGGAGCAGATGAGTAGTAATAGCGATTAGCGAGGCGTAGTGGACCCAGCAGAGGAAAAAAGGAAGATAGACCAGAGTCGATGGACCGGTGGAGATGATATGGGGGGAAGGGAAGGCGTATGGTAACAGTACAAGGGGATGGCCACCCAGAGCAAAAAGTCCGAGAGGCGGTACCGAGGGACAGGTTCAAAGGCGATGGATGGGCGGTAAGGAAGAGGAAATTCCATACAGCCGCGACTGATAATTCGATTTATTCCTGACCTTTTTGGGATTTTCCACATTTCCTTTTTTTTGTGGCTTTTGCGCGTTACTCCCGGAGTATCCCCGTGGGTCGCTTTCGACGTATTTACAAGCCGTATTTTACCGCTCCAAAGTACGGAACATCAAGTTGCCCGTGATCACCGAACAGAACACATCGAACACTCTACCTCTACAGGGTATGACTTGATGGGGCGTTTAAAGACATTAACTCATACTCAATTAACTTGTCTAACAGAGCTCCCAGGATTTCTCTTTATCAACACCGCTCAAAGAAAGTCAAGTCAGTCACTTCGCACAAAGATCCCCAAAGATCCCGCCGACAAGGATCATCTGCCCTGTGACCAAGCCCGGGCTGACTAAGGGCCGCCTGCATCGATAGCCGGAGTCGGTGGCCAGGTCACTTGACTGGAAAAATGGATCCTCGCTGATTGGCATCCATTGTCCAGACTCGACACTATCAGTCTAGAGCTGCCAATGTTCGATCCTCATCTGTGCAATTTGAGGGATGTTCTGGCTTATTCGATTGGGCCAGGAGATTGTAGGGGGCTTGTTTCGCCTTCGAGGTCAATATTCCCAACCGAGCCTTCTCCGGCGACTCGAGTGTGTAAACTCTTCATGTCCTGCTGACTACGGAGTTTACTTGCGGTATCAAACGGGCGGGCCCAGATGCTTTGCGACGGATGCAGCGACTAGCACCATACGGGGTATTCTGAAGGCCAGAGTACCCGTAACTGTACGAACTACAGAGTACAGAGTGACTGTTACCAGTCATTGCTTTTCCCTCTTACTCCGTGCACACATTTGACTGCTCAGTTGATCAATCTGCTGCCCATTCGACCTGAGTTGGAGTATCGACGTGTCGAGTGCTCAGTGCCTGTGGTGAGGCTGTTGCCATCCGCATGAACAGCGCCGATCTTCCTTAGACTCCTTTACTCTGTGCTTAGCGCTCAAGCACTGAATTGGAGGCCTCCAGGCCTGGAAGCCTGGAATGGGCCTCATACCAACCACCGGGGAAGAGCACGGCAGTTCCGATCGGGGGATCGTCGACACCCCATGCTTGGTGATTACATGTACCCGTACCTATACTCTGTACTTCAAGGGATGTATATAGACAAGATACATACAATACTCCGTATATCACGCGAACAATGTTCTACAGCGGTCCCCTTTTCCTTCTCTACTCAGGACTCAATGTGATACCGCCAATATCCATCTCCATATTTAGTCCCATCGCTGCCTGCTTACCTGCGTCAATCACCACGCCCAACCCTCCCTGAGATATAGGGCTATTGCAAGCTCCGACAGGCCGGGAGAGTATCACAGCTTACACCTACAGCCTACATCCCTACCGTGCTTTTTTTGCCAGAGATCACAAGGTGGTCGGTGCCAGCTGTCACCAATAATCAGGCATATCCTGACTGATGAATGTCGAGTGATGGCAAACGTGTCAAAGGAGTCATTCATCAGTCATCTGTTTATCTGTTTATTGCCGCAGGGAGCTCCTCAAGCCGGATGAATGGACCTGGGGGGTATAAGAGAGCCGAGAATAGAGGAGATTCTAGACAAGGCAGATTAGGCTGAGGAACCTCGAGGCGTTCGTGTCTTCCATTGTTCCAACATGAAACTCCTACTCGTGGCATTTAGGCTTCCCATGTCGAGGCTGTCCGACGTTGACACTGACAAACCTCAGCTTCATGTAACCCCAGATTCTGGATGAAGATGCCAATCAAGAAAGATATCAGATTGTCAGATTCCATCAGATGACTTTCTGGATTCGATTCACCGTCGAATCTGAGGTTGAATGGAGTAATGTCCTCGGTTTTCGGTGCCTGCTCCGAACTATATCTATATCGACATCAACGCTATAATATCACCCACGCGTCTGAATGATGGAGAAATATTAATACTGGACAGGGATCTTCGGCCCCAAATGAACCGAAGGATCTAAGCCTTTATCCTTGCAACCCTGAGGCCCCTGGTTGCGCGGCATGTGGCTGCAAGGTTGTTGAATACCGATACTATTCTCATTATTTGCTCTTCCGGCGAATTAAGCCAGAGAGTGTTTCCAAGTTCATACAATTGGCCGGTACCGGTGGTATCTCATGCGCGACATGTAGAGTACAGAAGCAGCAAGATCATCAGCAGGCAGTGGTGAGCCCAGGAATGGCCCCAGAATGGCAGAAAGCGACGCTGCCATCAAGTCAAGTGCTCAGCTGCCCCTATGCGTGTCTGTTCCACGGGGTGCGAAAGCCACGTAGCTGGTCTATTCTCACGGGTTTGGGGCAGAGACGGCACTCTGTAACTACAGACAGCCGCCGCCTGTGAAGATTTTCATGCCAATGTGATGAAGAAAGTCCTTCACCGAGGAAAAGCCGCCGAGAAAAATCGTCGCGTCTTCTGATCATCACCTGTCTCTAAGCCTCTGACTCTGGCTGCGGGGCCGCCGAGCTGACTGCCAGCTGGACATGTCAAGGTCACCCCGGCAAGTCGGGAAGACAGCGTGAACGCAGAGTACGGCGTTCAAGTAGTGCTCCAGTTCATGTTCCTGACTGACTGCATCCGAGGTTTCAACTCAGCGTGGCACTGATGACTGAAAGACAGATGAAGCTGCCGAGGCGTAACGGCTGTCATCCGAGGAGCCAAAACAGCCTTACCGGATTCGAGCGTGGCGAGGATAACTAGTTAGTTACTCAGACTGCAAGACAACTGACTAACCATCGGGCGCCCAAAATAGACCCGTGGGGATAACGTGGGGGACACTTCTGGACTCCGAGTGGCGAATTTCGCAGAGTCACAAGACGCGTCACATGACACTCTTTGGCCTCCGGTTCTGTCTTCACGGGAGCTGACGCGGTCAACATTGCAACTGCTCAAATCTGGACCAGAACCGATTGGTGTGTTCCAAGAATTGGACTTGAGATCTAGGTTATGCGGCCGTTTCAAGAACTTCATACTCACGCTCATTCCTGGACACGAGTACCGGGATCAGCACAGCCCTATACCTTTGTGACTGTCCCTGGCCTGATCTGATCCTGAACCTTGAACCTCAGGCCCCTTTCCAAATTCTTTCATGCATACTGCAAACTCTCAAGGTTGACAAAGGGATGCAACGATAATCTCAAGATTCCAGCGTCTAGAATCGAGGGCTCTTTGCCCTGTCCAGCCGTACGAACACTGGAATAGTATTCGGAATCCGAGCTATTATCCTTAGTTCTGTCCTCAGGTTGTCTTCCGAGGTCACTCGAGCTCATGTAACTCACCACTTCTGCTCGAACATTCGGCGCAACGGAACAGTGGCAGTTACAGCGGTGGGTATCAGACTCTCCCGGAGTAGCACTGATACAATAGTACAGAGTAAATACTCGACGAAGGCAGCCGTTCCCATAAATTGAATCGAACCACGCAAATCAATGATCGCCATTGCATCTGGAACAGTATCAGTATCACGATGATCAATGATCACCGAGTTTAGAGCTAGAGCTTGTGCTTGTCCTTCCGGGGAAGAGGGCTGCGTTCCGGGAACTGGTCCGTCGCTGCAAGGGGCATGGACGGGATCTGGATTGTGGACCGACATCCCCAGGTCACGATTATTATCCAGGGCCAGGGAGTACTGGCATGATCACGGTCACTTTTAGAATTTGACACGGTATCGTCAGACTTGCTCTCTCTAGTCGAGTCCATCCCGAGGTTTCAGGAGAATACACCGCGCATGTGGTTCGGGGTATTCAGGAAAGCATGTCCAGCCTGTTTCGGCACATACCAGCCTGGATGGCGGTCAATAAGCACCGTAAATATGCATTTCTATTCAATAAACATGTGTATGCATTGCTTCCAGGTTTCTAGCGGATCTAGAACTGGCTACGGAGTACACATGGGGCTTTCATTGAAATACAACCGATATTAAAATATGTTACCCCTATAGCATACAAGCGCATGGTCCTTTGTCAATCCTCGGGTGTTCAATTCGTCTCCAAAGAAAGCTTACATTCTGAGTACAACTTTTGGACAGGGGGTTGGTTTGCTGTACGGAGTAGTCTGTGCTTTACCGTGCGACACAGCTATATATCAAACACAACCTGGAGTGCAAACACCTCACCCGACTGGGTCTGACCGAGCGGTTTATCCTGGATGAACTGAGTGAAGCTTGGTATTTTCTAACTCTATATTTTGATATTCCGTGGAATACAGTTTCAGAAGTATATCGCATATCGTGGAGTGGGTACTCTGGGGTATGTACGGAGTACCCCGTATACTCTAGATCAACCTTGTCCCCCCAGGCTATAGCACGGTTGTTATTCTCCACGAACAATCTATTTGAGAGCAAACAACCCAGTCTAGAATCTAAGCCCGTTCTCGACCGGGGTGCCTGTCAAACCGCGGCCGGGGCTGCATGAGATGCGCTCGTACTTTTGCTAAGTGTTTGCTACTGCCAGGTGATATTGACATTTATAGAATTCGCAGAGCTGAGAAAGATAGCATTGATCTACCACTTTAGGCGTCTATCTCGGATAAGCCGTGGTTCATTGATTCCTTGGTCAGCCTCATCTGCCAATGCCAACACAGGATAATCCAACACGAAGTTGATAGGCCTTTGATACCCTGTCGATTGTCTGCTGATTAGCAGAGTTTTATTCCGGATCGCGGTAAGAGCCCCTGCTCCATAAGGCTGCCCGCGGGATCTCATCCTTGTCTTTGCTTCGCTGATTGTAGCGGAGTAAGCGCCGACAGCGAGACAAGGTGGTCATTCACCGAGTCCTTCAGAGATGAGTCGTCGGGAAGATACCTACCGTCAACAAATACATATGGTAATGCCAAGCGACAGACCGCCAGCATTGAGAGACATCTGCTGTTGGAGTCAGGCAAAAGCAACTCCCAGTCCAGATCTCAACCGCGATTACCTGAAACAAACCCTTAAGCTTGAAGACTCTCGAATCACAAAATTGCGGCCTTCGATCGCACAGAAGGATTTGAAGATCTGACGGGCGGCGGCAAATCAGGCACGGTTTGCCTTGTCCCATGAATGGCTTTGTGCCGTTTTGGGCTGTATACGCCAGTCACTTAGCCATGGAGTCATGATACTTGATCGTGTCACAATTGACAAATGGACTTGATGTACCCCTGGTACTCCGTAGTTGTCACCTCGAACGGGTCGTTAGATGAGGGTCGGAAAGAGAGGGAAAGAGAAGGAAAGCTATCCAAGGCTTGATGTTGGGAATGAGCCGTGAGCTGATAATATGCTTGCTGGTCGTCAAATGGATATACCCCGTGTTTGCCCATACTCCGTAATCCCGGGGTACGCGAGATCAAGAGCACTCCGTATAGCCAGGGAGCGATCCGGCTGGACAACTGAAGCCTTTTGCACAGATCCCCGTAATTTTGGCAGCAAACCAGAGCGATCGGGCGATCCGTATGTATGAACATTTCGCCCGTCCTGCATTTCACCTGCAGAACAGAACGAGGCATCTGCAAGCAAGTAGCGGTAAGAGAAACAGAGTCAAGTCAGCAGCAGTTGAGACAGATGAGGCTTTGCAGTCACGAGAAAAGCAAAACGCGAGCAGATTCGAGCCACGTCAATGATCGCTCGGCCATGTGATGGGAACGGGACGAGAGACTGACGTTACATATGACTGGGAACGAAAAAGGCCTTGACAGTGAGCAGAAATGAAGATGACAGGGGCCGCTGCAGAGTGATATCAGAGCACAAGCCACCGAGGGCCTAGAAGGCGACCTTCTCCATGGAGTTCTATTTCCAGGGCTGCATATCAACCGGTCATCTGAGTCTGGCTGACATGAGCTGTCAATCTGGTCTTTGGATCTGGTTGCATCTTGTTGAAGAGCTGCTGAGTTGTCACTGGCAGTTGAACAGATGATCAGGTCCCCCGCCCCGGCCCTCACGTGTCTGTCTTCTCCAAGTACTCTGGAGAAGCACAGAGCACTCTGTAGATACCCGACAGACTCGTCATGAATCGCCTCCTGATTCAGTTGCAGGATCAGGATCAAAGGATCCGTCTTCTGAGCACACAGTCAGCACTCAGCACGAAAATACCTGACGGCCCGCCCCGTCACACTGACGCTCTCAACAACGACAATAACATCACATAGCACCGGACTGAAATCCTCCGTTGACCAAGGATTCTCCGTGTTCGATTTCGCCCTCGATGAGCGGAAGTAATCCCTTCCCCTGTTCGTTCTCGAACAATAGTTGATTAATTAGCTGGTTGTTATTAATCAACTTTAGCCCTGGCCTCGGTCAGCTACCAAGCCTAGCCCGCGTCGGCTTCCTCGATTAAGGATTCCGGGATCTCCATCGTTCGTATAGAGGTGTCTACTCTGCATAAGGCAGTTGCTTGCCATACGCTGTTGCTGCTGATGCTTTTGCACTGCGATACGATCACGATCACGATCAGGCGTTCCGTGGATCTGATAAGGCTTGTCAGTCTATACTCTGCATCCAGCGCTCTAGAGCTCGTGGTTGCCGCTGCAATGCCGCAGCTGCGGCTACATCAGACTTGGGCCGAAGTATAGGCTGCAGGGGTATCCCTATGATCAGTTGACTGCGTACGTGGCAGTGAGTTCACTGCTGTGCTGGATACTCATACGATTGCTCACCGAGAAGAGTATCTTATGACCTGATCAAGTCCAATCTGGGCAAAGGTCGAGACTCGATACTTTGGAAGTAACTAGACCTCGTAGTATACGGAATAGTAGTATTTGATGAAAACGCAGTGGCGATTCCATTCTTCATTGCAGATTGATCTATGTACCTGCGCCTTTTGTACCTTTGTAATAGCACAATCTAGAGACGATTAGATTAACATGCCAACACATTTGCATTTTTGGTCATTGACAAGATAATTATCCTATACAGAAGTCTAGAATTCCTGCTGGTCGTCACCAGAGATGATGACGTTGTTGATCTGGAATGGTTAGTTGGAGAACAATATCATTGTTGGGTGAGGTGTTGAGATATACCTTCAGGACCATACGGCAGAGCTGAGTGGCAAGCAGAAGCTGCTGTCGCTTTCCAATGAGCGGGTCGATGACAAAGTGTTCTTTCATATCTGGACTCGTTAGTATCAATTCATTGCCTAAGGTTGGAATAAATACCATTGTTTCCACTGAGCATGCAGTCAACACCCAGTCGGGAGTTGTTCTCCTTGACCTGGCGCGACTTGATAGCGGCCAGGGTCTCAATAGGGCTCAAACCAGAGTTCTCGGAAAGAGCCAATGGCACGGCGTCGAGGGCGTCTGCAAATGCACGCATGGCATACTGCTCAATTCCGGGGCTCTTGACTGCGGCATCCTCAACAGCGATAGAGCAGGCAATCTCAGCAGCACCTCCTCCGTACACGACACGGTTATCCCTGACCAAGTTACGGACAACGCAAATGGCATCGTGCAGTGACCGCTTGGCTTCATCGATGATCTGATACTGTTAGCCGAGAAAAAGCTCGGAAAGTGTCCTGCTCACCATCTTGTTACTTCCTCGCACGAACACCGTCACAGCACGGCTGTTCGCACACTCTTCAATGACAAGCATCTTCTCTCGTGTAGTACCGAATGTCATCTCGCGCACTCGGCCAGCAGTTCCAAGCTTGTCGGAGCTAAGGTCCTCAAATCGGGGGACAATGCGGCCGTTCGTAGCAATGGCGATCAACTCGATTTCAGGTCCACCCACCCAGCGAACAGCAGGGAGCTTGTTCTGAAGGAGAAGGTGGTTGGCCTCGTCATCAAAACCCCACTGGCAGATAACTAGGTTGGCCCCGGAATCTTTCAGGTTCTGGATCATCTCTGTAAACTTCTCCCGCTCGTACTCTTGTAGGCGCTTGAACTCCTCCACAGATGTGATGTCAAGCTTGTGTTTCGTCTTGGGCTTCGGGGGCTCAAACGGGCAGGTCAGAATTGCGAGCTTAGCGTCAGTGACCTCGTCCGGCATTTGCGGGTGGGAGAAATCCTTGTCCACGATGACACCCTTGACAAGAAGTGAGTCTTCGAGGGCTCCTCCAACCTTTCCGTCCACCTTGATCAGCTCAAAGTCCACATCCTTTCTCTCGAGGTCTGCGACGGAGAGTACGGCGTCGACGGCGATTTGTGCGAATTGATCGTGCGATTTGGAAACGCTATGTAGGTTAGCATCAACTCAATCATAAGTTCCATGCCCGTACATTTTGCTACCCAAACTCGTCTTTGCGACCTTGAGCAGGTTTTCGGTGCTATCCTTTGTGAATTGGATCTCGTCACTGATCTTGTCGAGCTGTGCCACGGCGATCTCGCAAGCAGCGTCGTAACCGTCTGCAATACGAATAGGGTGAATGCCCTTGTCAATGAGGTCGGACGCCTGTTCCAGCATGGCCGCAGCCAGAACGACAACGCCAGTCGTTCCGTCACCAATCTCCTCATCCTGAGACTTTGAGAGCTCGACGAGAAGTTTAGCAACGTTGTTTGTGATTTCCATCTAGCACCAAGCACCATTAGGACTCGTCTGATAAGCGGTGTGTCGGCCCAGAACGCACCTGCGAGAGAATTGTAGCACCATCATTGGTGACCGTGATATCACCGTCGGGAGAGATCAGAATCTTGTCGAGACCGCGGGGACCCTGTTCATTTCTTAGATATCATCCTTTCAGCAATCCGATGGCTCCGTACCAGAGAGGTCTTCACGATGCTTGCAACGGTCTTCGCGGCGACAATGTGCGACTTGACAGCGTCCGTTCCATGCTGTCTCTTCTTCTTTCCCTGGCTATTCAGAAACGTATGTTAGTCGACTGCCCTGAGCATCGAAGGTCTGGTCTGCGGCGTACTCTCGGACGATGATGAATGGCCGGCCCTGTTCATCCTTCATAACAGAAGCTGTGCGGAGTTAGCGGCGGACTATTGGCGGCTTTCGGTAGGCTTCATAATCACCTTGAGACAGATCAAGCTCTAAAAAAAGACAAGGAGTCAGTACAAGCAAGAATGAGGGGCATCGGGGACGCACGCATAGCCATCTTGACGGTCTGCCGCTCGGCAAAGGAGAATTCTCAGGCGGATATTAGACTGTAAAGAATGAAAGAAAAGAGAGGAAAGATATCCTCTGAATGAATTGACAAGCGAGGTACAGCAACAATAACCTCGATGTTAGTTCACACTTGACGGGGCTCTTTTCAGAAATTCTGGAGATTCCCAAATTCGGGCTAGTGGGCAGCTCTCTAGATCGGGTTTAGCGCGGATTTCCCTAACGCGCGCTGGCTTGCGCGACGACTGGGTGCCGCCAGCCAAAGCAGCCAGTTGAGACTTTAGGAACATCATCTCCACTGCGACGTCTGGCCGTCCGTGTTGGCGTCCCGGCTTTTTCGCATTGCGTCCTATTATATTGGTTTTATAGCGGGTCGTCCGGTAAAGGCACCGTCAAGCTGTTTTCGCGCCTGTTTAGCTTCACCTCGTCGCGAACAATGCCGCGTGAGTGATCTATTGAGTTCTGGCAGTGAACTTCGTGTTGAGCTAACGGCGCATATAGCCCCCGTGGCCGACTTGTCGGATGATGAATCCACTGGGGAGTCAATCCCTTATGACGAGGCTGAAGATCAGAAGAACGGAGTTGAGGGTTCCAATGATGGAGACGAAGATGATGAGGAAGAGTGAGTTGTGTCAACCGCTTGCGACTCAATTAGGCTAATCGCGATAGATATATTGTTGAGAAGATCCTAGGACATAGCTTCAAGGCCGACGTGCGCATATACCTCTTTGTTCTCGCATGCGACGGTGTCGACTGACAATGCGATAGGGTACACTATTGCTACAAGTGAAATGGCAAGGTTACGACGATCCCAATGACCAGACTATCGAACCAGAGAAGAATCTGTAAGGCACCCCATGTGTCCTTTCTGATATATGCTAATTCTCTAGTGATAATGCGCCGGAAGTTCTACAGGAATATTTTAAAACCATCGGAGGACGACCTGAAAAACCGACGAAAAAGCGCAAATCCACAGGCCGGCCCGCAAAGGCCGCACAAGAAGAAAAGCCAGAGCCAAAGAAACGTCGGAAATCACGAGCAAACGACGAAGAGACGGCGACACCTGAAGTAAAGAAGGAAGAACAGGAAAAGAACACCCCGGCGCCTAACTGGGTACCCAAGGCCAAGAGCTGGGAAAACGAGGTCAAGGCTGTTGATACCATTGTTCGTGAAGGCGATGGGCTGGTAGCATATCTCCACTGGAAGAACGATAAGAAGTCGAAGGTCTCTATCGAAACATGCTACGACAAGTGTCCGCGCAAGATGCTTAAATTCTATGAACAGCATTTGTAAGTTTTCCTGCGTATCCTTACTGAACATGTCTAATAGTCACCAGGGTATTCAAAGATTCTGATGCGTGATGCGCTTTCTCGACTGTTCTTACACTACCATTTCTGACTGCTCCACTCGAGGAGTTCACCTGTCATATTCTCCGTTTTGCTATGGCCTAGCGATAGTCATGCAGGTCGGTATGAGGCTGGAGTTAATTATCGGAGCTACTTGCTATTATCTGGGCTGTATGATAGGCTCTTGGTTAGGGTTACTGAGATTATATCTACTGGCGTTGGGATTGTCCCAGAAGCATATACGGCAAGCTTAGGATACAACCAAGCGGGGGGTCAAGGATAAGCATCAACTCAAACTAATGACTGTCTGTTCGTGCCCTTTTATCTAGAATTCTCCTTGGAATATAATCCCTTTGGATCGTCATTCATCATTACTGCGCTTTTTATGCAATTTCCCCAAGTAGGTGGGGATCTCTCATTCTCTTGTCAGATTAAGATAGTCCCATCGATCATTCAACCGGGGTCCATGCTTCTCTATAATCCGCTGGATATCCCTTGTATCCGCTGCCTCCAGGCACCTGTCATCCTCTTCTGTCCATACTCCGCGCATGTCGGTTGGTATGCCGCTGCCACTAACCAACGAATCCAAGACAACATCCGCTAATGTCGGATCCATACTGGCGCAGCATAGTGCATTGATAATTTGCTCCTCGCTGCCCTTCCCCATGCGAAGCCGCTCGTCAATCCAAGAATCAACATCTTGTTTTGGAGACTCCTGGAATCTGGGTGGTGACGGGAGGAAGGGCAGCTCTAGAAAGACGCTGTCGATGCCAGTGTCGGCTTGCTGAGATGGCTCTGGAGTCTTTGGTTTCTCTGGTGCTGGTTTCGTGGTGGTTTTTGCCTTTTTCGGACTGGGTGGTACCTCAGTATGTGATGGTCTCCGTCTTCGAGTTAGCAGCTCGGGAGGAGCTATTACTACTTCAGGCCGTTTTGCTGGTGACCGAGGAGTTACTCTTTGTTGTGCGCTAGATGGGCTCTTTGAATGGTGCCCATTGACCGTTGCCTCTGGACTTCGTTTCCGTTTCTTTTCCTCTGGTCGTTGCAGACGTTCGTTTCTTTGCGTTGCTTCTCGGCTTCGGTGTGGTGTATCTCTGCCCGGATGGGGATCTCTGGGAGCTTCTTCGCTAGCTGTGGTGGTGGAAGCTGTTTCTAGCTTCCCGCCGGGGCGTGGTTGTCCCCGAACTCTTTTGAGATACCTATCCCGCCACGATTGATATGTATGTCTGGGATTCTACCTACAAATCAGTACAGTCTTTGGTTGCAGGCTGGGTCATGGATCGGCCACCTGTGCTGCCAGTTCCTGATAGATCTTGTTGCCTCGAATGGAAGCTCCGCCGCTTCTCTCATAGGGCTGCATATAGTCATACAAAAATTGATCGTCCTGGGTCGTGTAGGCAAGCCTGTGGCCTCTGGTTGGAACATTTGTTGCCCCGACAGGGCGCATTGAGGAAGGACCAGCTTTGTAGTCATCGAGATCTTGAAGAATCCCTCTCTGAATTGACTTTTCGATGAACTGATAAGAATATCTAAACATAGTCAGTGTGCATGGTCCCAAACTCATCGAAATCAAGAGGAATGGTCATACGTATTGGGCGGAAGATTCTTCCTTTTGTGGTCCACTATCAGAATATCTGCGTCCTTTTCAAGAAGTCTCACAATACCGCCATTTTCCTTTCGACATCAGTATGCTTCGTAGAACAGGATTGTGAGAACTGACCTCTACGAGTTCCTTGAACCTACTCCGCTGAGGGACATTGTGAGAAAGCCAGAAAGACCTGCCCTGAAAGAGACCCGCTTCGCTCGCAGAGCCACCGTGCTCAATCTCCTCTGCCTGCTTTGGGGCCATCTTCCAGGCTTCTCGCCGACCAGCTTATATTGAGCTTATGATTGAATCTGCGTTCTTGAACTGCGTTTACATGCGATATCACGTGTTCACGCGTCGTGTCGCGAAAACGCGTGTTGACTGTGGTCGGCGGCGTTGTCCCAGATATAACCTTGCTATCTTCACTTTGATCGAAGTGAATTGATCGAAACGAGCATTCAATGTCAGATACTTCTAATTGTACCAGATCAACCCCCTGTACGGAGTAGCCAGGCATCCGGTACACTAGTCACGTGGTAGCGACTAGCGGGGGATCCACGAAGAGGCTCAGATGTAGATTCCGACTTGTTTCTTGGAATAATTCAGGGCCCAACATCAGGTTTCCTGTTACTTTTATTATCAAGTCTCAGCAAGAAAATGCTTGTTCTGTTCGCTTGAAAGCTTTCTCTTCGCATAAAGTGAAAGATCCTCGCAACGCCTCAGCCGGAAGCAATGGGGCTTCTACGAACCATTGCTCTTGGGATCTTGGGGTTCTCTGCACTTGTCTTTATTGTACTTTTTGGAAGGCTTCCTATCTTTAGGTACGTCCAAGACCTTTTCAGTCCGGCCAACTGCCTAATGGGGACAGGAAAACACCAATTGGGATTCTCTATAGGATTATCTGGATCCATATCCCGGGTGGAGTGATATATATCGACTCCCGCCTATTCGGCGGACGAATCTTGAAATTTTGGAGCCGAGTGGGCAACTATGTATTCTTCGAAAATCACCCGATTGTGCTTGTAAGTCATCGGTTGATGCCATGATGCTCCAGGGGTATTGACTTGCTCTATAGATATTCTTCACAGCAATCCTGTTTGTCGGCGAGCTTGTATTCATCCCAGCCGCCTGGCCTAGAATCTCCTGGATTCATCGACTCTGCATTCCAGTGCTTGTAGCCCTTCCATATTACTTCCTACATGCATGCGTCGTTACCAAATCGTTCATTACAGCAGACAACCATGCAGAGGAAATGAAGCGCTACCCTTACGACAAAGTCATCTTCCACCCCGGGCACAATTGTGAGACCTGTCTTTTCCTCAAGCCCGCCAGGAGCAAGCATTGCAGCCACTGCAAAGGCTGCGTTTCGCGACAAGACCACCATTGCATATGGCTCAAAAACTGCGTTGGCTTGAACAACTACCGCTATTTTCTATCTCTATTACTCTCTTTGGGCGTCATGCTGGCCTACGGCTCATGGCTTGGGTACATTCTCTTGTCTCAAACCCGAGACAGACTTTTGCCCCCATCTTCGCGCGTGCGCATGAGAAAACAAACCTGGCCTTCTTTCTTCAATATGTGGACAGCTGTGATAGGAGCTGATACTCGTATTGGCGGAACCACTATGCTGATGCTAATGACGGCACCGCTGGCTTTTGCTTTTCTTGTCTATCACACTTACCTCATCTGGGCAGGTATGACGACGAATGAGAGTGCCAAATGGTCTGACTGGCAAGACGATATCTCCGACAGAACGGCTTTCAGGCTTGCCGAGGTTTGTGACAGGGGCGATTCGCCTCTTCTTGATACATCCGAAGCCACCAGTTCATGGCCTGGAAAGAGCAACCAGGTCCTTGTACTCACAGAGGGTGAGCCACCAAAAGAAGGTCATCGGGTCCATCCAAGGTCAAACTATATTATACAACCGGAAAATGCAGATGCAGCCATCGACAAGAGGTTTGTTCAGGTGCGAAGCATGAAGGAGATTGACAATATCTATGACTTGGGATTCTGGAATAATCTTCGCCATGTATTTGGGAGCCATGCTGAGCAGAAAGTACACCATAAATAGTCACAATCATAATACCACTGCTTCTTAGGTTTGGATTGTTATCGCTTCATACTTCGCTGTTTAAGATCACGGGACCCGTTAAGAGCAATAGAGGCGATCGCCGGAGCGGAAAAATTTACCTCTTCAATGATTTCTTCTGTCCCGCCATAGCCACTCCGCTGTTGAATGATTTCTGGATTTCTTAACAGATTCACTCTTGTGCAAGTTTGAAAATATCTTTCTGTTTGCCTGACCTCCGCCGCCTCGGAGGCACTCCAAGATGGCGGACCGAGCTTCAACAGAAATGAAGCCCAAGTGCACCCCCGCGGAGCTCATGCTAAAGGTCATCCTGATGGGCACCTTGAGCCACTACGAGACTCGGGGAATGATTGACGACAAAAGATTGGATCATATGCTCTCTGCCGGGAAACAGATTCTTTACAAGACTCACCAGGAAAGCGATGTTCGGTGCGAAGCTCTTCCAAGAATATGTCGCCAGGCCACTAACACTTCTCTTTCAATAGGCACGGTTTGGGCCTGTCTCCAGATATCTGGCAGGGTCTTACGGACGTATTCACAAAAGCGATTCCAGTCTTAGAATCACAGTCGTTTACATGGAAAAGCGCACCGGCCGCGAACTATGAACACTCTTCATCGAACCTCATAGCCTTCAACTACTTCTCGCTTGTTAAGGATATCGAACGCCTCAATGACCTTTGTACGATCGCTCGGAACCTCCTCGCCACGACGAAGAAGGCGCAAAACATGGCGGCAGAGAAAGGGTTTGATCAGAGGGTTTTGGCACTTGTCGATACGTGTGTCCGGGTTACGGCTCGGGGCTTTGACGGAGAGACAAACGCGAGGAACGAGGAACGCTGGCAGAAAGTCGTCAATCTGTATAAGCGATTGTTGATTACCTGTCTCCAGTTTTTGCACAACTTCATCATGCACAACGAACAAAGGAAGATGGTTCTCTGGTTGGATCTCTTCGGATACCACTCTACTGGCGATTCCAACATTATTCAGCCGAAGGAGCCTCTTGATCAGGCAAGTAGCCATCCTGAGGGGCTGGCACCGATTGTCAAGACTGGCGAGCGGATCGTAAACCCCCCGATCAGGGCGCTCTACGATCAAACCGCGGAAGATCTATTACTCGAGACAATCTCCAACTTCCCGCGGGAACCGGCTACAATCAAAGAAGAAGCAGCTATGTTACTGCTCGCCAACATCAAGGATCATATGGAGAAGCTTCTTGGGCGCGATCTGACAGCCATCCAGGAAATGGGCAAAGACCCTGACCAAGTCAAGGAGATTCGTGCCGCTCTTACTGCTATTCTGGGTGCGAAAGTAGATGGGTGGTCCGATCTCCAAGATAGAGCTAAAGACCTCCCACCCGCTCTTCCTGATGATGAGCCGCCTCGGAAGAAGGCTATTCTTACAATCGACCGGAGCCCAACCGCAGGGTTCCCCCGTATCTGCTGGTCAGACTTTCCGGACCTGAATGAGTACGGTGTGCTCGCCGCTGGTGATGCCCCCGTTGCTGAGGAAGACACAAGCATGCCTAGATCGGCGCAGTCAGCGGCCGAAACACTGCAAGAAGCCAAGGATGAGTTGATGGCACGGTTGCAGGAGACATCTCAGCTTGGCGACGAGCGTGATCATGAATATGATGCAGGCGATGCGCACACCGTCGGCGACGACGACTCGCGTAGTTTGGAAGCCGTTGCTGATGGAAGCATTGATGAAGAAGAGGAGGAAGATGATGAAGACGACGATGATTACCGCGGACGTCCAGGCGATCAACAGCGTGGCCTACTAACCGATATTCCTCTTGTTTTAGGCCCTGCTGAGATTGAAGCTCTTCCGATGATCATCCAGGCCGGCATTGTCGACAGCTTTGGACTCAAGGGTGGCGAGCGAACCGGAACACGAAACATGCAGGCCCTTCGGTGCCACATTCTTCTGACACAGGAAACAGGTCGAAACCTGCTCCGGGAGCTTTTGATCTTTATCGCAGCATGGGATCTTCCTGATGACGAGCTTTACTTCAAGATGATGGTGCAAATCATGGACGCAGTGCTCAAAAATGGCCTCATGTCTCACGCTTATTCCGACTTTGGGCAACCGAAGGACATCATCTCCCCAGCGCAAGCCGTTGTCGTCAAGATCCTCACCCACATTTTCCGATCAAAATACTCTCCTGCCTCAGTCACAGGCACAGGCCAGGCCAACGTGGCCAAGAGCCCTGCACCACTCTCTAGAGTTGACGTTCTCACCGTCCGCTATATCTTCACAATATTCCGCGGCAACATCATCCCGGAGACATGTGCTCTAATCTACCTACAAGGCCAGATCCGCGCAGGCCGCGCTCTACCAGAAGACTTCCCTCTCAACCTCTGGGACATGGAACGTGTCTACGAAGGTGTCTACCAATTCCTCGAATTTTTTGCCGTTCTCACAGAGAACAACGACTGGAAGAACCTCCTGGTCAAGTGGGAAATCGTCTACGACTTGGTCACCCTCATCAAGGAACTTGAAGCTAGCATCCCCAAGGGCCAGCTAAGCCAGCTAAACCTCGGCCGTGCCAGCCCGCCCAGAGACCGCGACCAAGATCAGCAGCAGGGTGCAAGCGCAAGCGCAAGCCCTGGCCCCATTGCCGTTGAACGACCCTACGACCCCAGCGACCCAGACCCCACGGACGGTGGAACTGTATCTAGACCCGAGTCTCCGCCCATCACGGAGGATCCGTCAGAGTTTGAGTGGCGCAACCTCAAGAAGCTGGTTGTGCTTGTTCTGTCGTCGCTGGTGTGGAAGTGCCCTGAAGTGCAGGACCAGATTCGGAAGCATGGTGGCGTCGAGACGATTCTTTCCTGCACGAACTTTGATGCGCATAATCCTTATATCAAGGAACATGCTGTTATGTGCCTGAAGTTCTTGCTTGAGGGAAATCGGGAGAACCAGAAACTTATTGAGGATCTCGAAGCAAGGGAAGTCCGTGATGATGGTGGGATGTTGGAACAGCGCGGTCTTGAGGCTGTGATTGATAAGACCGGAAAGCTAGCGCTTCGACCACGAGATGGCGGTAGCTCTTAACCATTTTACCTTGAATAGAAATATCAGGTATACATACTTTCCCAATATATCGTGGATATTATCCCAAGAAACGCATGATACATTCTTTTCACGTAGCCTCGTAAACCACAACCATGCAATGCAATTCATAATCACCGACAAATCAACCGTACATCCCATCCCACTCCTCCTCATCATCCTGCTCTGCAAGCTTCTTTCTCGCCTCAATCTTATCCCTCTCCTGCTTCGCAAAATCCGTCCGATCAAGCGGACAAGTCCCCCTCAACCTCAACCAAGGCCTCACACACTCCAAATCAAACAAATGCGTAGGATGACAAGGTAACCTCACAACAAGCGGATACTTGTCTTCCAGAAACGGGACGCTGCAAATCGGGCACGATTGCGAGGGTTTCAGCGAAGCGCGCGGGACACGGTCGAGATCTGTACATAATCATCATCGTTATCAGCCTTTCTGCAACTGCCAAAATGGATGTAAAAAAGGACTTGGAAGAAATACCATCACAAAACGCCTCACTCGCACCCTCTACCTCCGTCGGTGGTGTCTCCGCATCACGAAGCAGCGTCTGAATCATCTGCGCAAGCAGATCATCCCCATGCACGCGCATCGGTGTCCCGTCCGGATTCAGCGTCGGGAAACTTCCTATCCCTGCTGCGCTGGCATTGCCATCTGCATCTGAGCCTTCTGCCGCGGGTGTGCCTCCACCTCCGCCCTCGCGCCGCATAATATTCAGGGCTTCGGCGAGCGAGTAGAATGCGGCACTGATGTCGCCGGGGACAGGGACGGCATGGGGCCGGGAGCGGGCTTCGTCGGAGGAGATTTCGGAAAGGGTTGCGAAGAAGGTGGACAGGTCGGGGCGGCGGCGACGAGTTGATTGGGATTGTGTGTTTGAGGGGTCCGTAGGGAGGTTGTGCTCGACTGTTTTCTGGATGTTAATGGGGGTTGTTGAGGGGTTGGGCGGAGGGGTTCCGTGCCTTCGTAGGTTGACATTGTGGTGAGGGACGCCAAGGTCCTCTTTAGAATATTGCTGGAGCTTTGATAGATAGGTTACAAAAGTTATCGACAGGGAAACCAAGCTGTGACAAGTGAGTCTTTCTCTCGTGGTGAGAGTCGAATTTATGCGGAGGCGAGAAAGCTTCTGCGGGGAGGCACCAGCACTGACGCGTTTTCAGCCGCCGAAGTTACGAGAAGTACATCAACACCAAACGACGATAAGGATGCATTATCGATCTAGTTAATATTTTGATCAAAATACAATTATTGTGCTGTCGATTTAGTAATTGAAATCCTCATATACTACTTTCTTCCCAACCAGCCAATTGAGAACATTCACTTTTAGACCAGGACTGCCGCAGAAATACCATACATCTGACAGCGCCATATTCAAATCTCGAGCCTCCATTCTGCGAAGTTTGATTTCCGCTCCAGAAGACTGGACGGTATTCAGTTCAGGGGTTTGATCGTCCTCGGACTCAATTCCAGTTACAAAGACTGTTGTTGAGCTTGGCAGTGTTGGGAACCTTTTGAAGGTGTCCAACACCAAAGCTATGTCTTTGATTGAGATGGACCAGAACAGCCGGAGAAGTCTGATATCGATTACTGGAAGCTGAGCAAGAACGGGAGTAATCCCAATTCCTCCTGCTATGAATGGTAGGACGTCACTGTTTTGCGTCAGTTGGAAGTCACCTCCAAAGCCCTTGAGAGGTATTTCCAGTCCAGCTTTATCACTGGTTTGAAAGAGATAGCGAGTCACATTGCCATTCTTGCTGACTGTTATATCAAATTCTCTACCAGGGAGTCCTTGGCCTGGAGTCGACGAAACTGTGAACGTCCGAATATAGTCGTCGTTAATGCTCGTTGGATCATCATCCATCATATGGCTGTAGCCCATGTCCAGCTCATCATAGAAAGAAAATGTGGCATACTGTCCTGGTGTCCATGATCCAGCTGCTTTGGGGTCGGAGATGCGGAACCTGAATCGAGCAATCGAAGGGGTGATAATCTCTTTCTTAATCATTGTTGCTGTGACAGACGAGTCGTGATTGCCCAACGCGGCAGCAGACAGCTTTTCCGTGGTTAGATAGCGCACAGTAGGGTTGTAGGGAGATGGTTTCCCAGCAGCACCTCGAAACGAAAGTGCTGTCTCCACGAAGCGAGACGCAGTGACGGTCACTCTGACCACCATATTCGACCGAGGAAGAACGGCAGACGCATCCTTTCCAACAATTATTTCCGTCCTACCTGTGACAAAGAGCGCGCTGCCCGTCTCGAAGTCGGGGAATACATATCCTGCCAGCGGATTTAACTGGAGATTTCCGAGAGTCTGGTATAGTCGATTCCCAGAGTACTCTGGGTAGACAAATACCGCGCCTTTGGGTTCATTTGAGACGACCCGTACAAAACCTGGGGGTCCTCCGCGGATATTAGTGTCCATGCCCTGATTACTGTGAGAAGAAGATATGAATAGACAATCTGCACGGCCTAAAAGGTTGAAAGCCTCGGGGTGAAGCTGGGGTGTCTCCGAGATAAGCTTTGGATCAGGCGGAGCGGAAACAATGTGCTTCGCATTCAAGTATTTGGGACAGTTACCTAGGAAGATTAGACAGCTTTCATATAAAAAAAGTATGCATATACGTACCCAGGCTACCGTCAACATGGACGGTGAGGTTGGCAATGCTCGTCTGATATCCCTCATCTTCATTCTTGACGTCCAGGGACCCAGTCGCAATCTTGCCAAAAAGCTTCACCCTCCGTCGGTTCTCCAGATCAATAGCCAGAAAGGACACTGGCTTCCCACTATTTCCCGCTGCATCAAGCAGAAGACTTTCAACGACAGGGTCGTGTTCTTTCCCAACGGGTGTTCGAATGTCGAAGCTAGACGCAGATGTTGGTGTAGCAAGGCCATCTTCTCCACCCCAAAGCGAGCACCAGGGTCTTCCTTCATGATCCAGAGCTCCTACAGCGAGCAACGGTGATCTTCTCATGAGCAAGCCTGCATTCGGGCTCAGGAAAGGCACGGTGGGATTATCCTGATAGGGAACGCGCAGCAACTGATGCATCTTCTTCTCGCCATCGTGCCAAGGTACTGAAGTAGTGAGGACAGTTGCCATGGTGAAGGGATGATTTGCGGTTGTTGTATGCGGTGTAGTGGAGGCAGATCTGGACTTTTTTGAGTTGTGGGGGGCAAACTACGAGCCGCACTGCCCAACACTGTCAGCCTTCTGTGTTCCATGGTCGCTATATAGCTGAACAACGGGGTTTGCCGGCATTTGGTGCGCAGCCATCTCATCTGACAAATAGACAGATGAATATAATATCAGAAGAAGATCTGAAAGCAATGAAATATCAATCGAGACTAGAAAGTGACGTTGTCTCAGACTCGTGGGCAGTGGGGGGATTCGTGGCCGGTGGAGCACTCAAGCGGTTTGGATGGAGCCAAGGAGGCTTTGCCATGGCAGCGCAGCATATCTCCAGGCAGCTTAAAATAGAAGGCTCAGATGGCGGACGATCGACTGTTTTGACCTTTTCATTTTCAACTTCTTGCTGGTCAAGAAACGGTCACGAAGAACTGTCATGTTTATGATGTTTGATGCCTGAATAGCGATCGATTTTTGGTTCTTGACATTGTTTACTCCTACTCCTGCTCTCTCATCGACCTCCAATCCAACGGCCAGCAAGATGCGTCGCAAGTCTGTCAAGCCCTCCGAGTATCCAGCTCTACCATTTCACATCGTCCGCTTTATCCTCTTCATCTCCTCCCTCATCGTTGCTATAATCCTCGCCGTCTTCGCCTACAGACTGCATAGCGCAGACCAGAAATTCCCCTGGGCGTTCCTAATCGTAAGCCACACCTGAAGCCGCTGCCATTGACCTGAGCTTACGATGCTGATATCTGAACAGCTCATCATAGCTGCCTTCCTCTCCCTCGTCAACCTTTCCCTCTCAACAATCGTCCACTGCTGCTACGGCCTCTCCCCGCGCCTCTCGCTAATCACAAACTCGATCGTCTTCATCGTCTGGGCTGTCGCCTTCATTCTCTTCGCCTGGTCTGTCTCGCATACAATCCTTACAACATGCAACGCCACATACTGGGCGACATCGACAGGCATCGCAGTCTGCCACATCTTCAAGGCCCTTTTCGCATTCACGATCATCGGCGCCGCGGGCCTCATCGCGTCAATCATTCTTGATGTTGTCGCATACCGTCGCGAAACGAGACTGGGAGAGTACGACCCCATGGCTGCAATGGGGATGGACGGGCACAGCTTGGGCGAATACAAGACTAGCGCGCACAATCGGGATAATAGTGCGCTTTCGACCTCGTATCCGGCTGCTTATGCCAATGCCGGACCAGGGTTTATGGAGGATGACCGCGCGCCGCTTGTTTCTGGAGCTAGATATGACGGGGGCCATATGAGGGGACGGTCTGAGGAAATGGATATTGGTGACAGTAGGCCGGTGCACCAGCCGCCGCCGTATGCTAGCAATGCGGCGCTGGAGAGTTATTCGGACGTGCCTCAACCGCCGCCGCATTTGAGGAGGATGAGCGCCTACAACAATCCGTATGGGTATGGGTATGGGCAGCAGACGGGGTACGATCCTACAGCTTATAGATAGGATTGAGCGGGATGAGTAGGACTTCGTTTATGAAAATTTAGCGGGAGCATTGACTCCATGATTCTTCGCGTTGTGCTTTGTGTCGTGGTTGTTGGGCGTACTGAAACTTGCCTAACTGTGATGACCTAAAGACGGGAGGATGGATACCTTTAACTACAAGGTGGAGCTTGTAGCTCATATGATGTGATTGCAAATAGTTTTGTGGTATTATTTTAATATACTCAAGAACGCGTTAGAATGCCTTACATGATAACTTCATTGGCGACGTCCTAGAATATTGTCAGCTCCGCGTAAAACTAGGTGTATGGGGTAACTTACGCGCTTGAGCTCCTTGTACGGCAAGCAAACACAGTTCTGAACCCGTACTTCGTCACCGACACCGCACTCCTTGCCTAGAATAGTGATGCTCTGCACCTTGATACCATTCTTGATGATGCTTGTAGAGTGACTTCCCATCGGGATCGGCGTTCCCTCCACGCGCGCCCAGGCGCCAACTCGACTGCTCCACCCGATAATCGCATGCATGACGCATGCATCGTGCTTGACCTCTGCATCTTCAAGGACAATCGAGTCCTTGATACGTGCACCAGCGCCCACAACTACCCGAGGACCAATTGAAACGTTGGGTCCAAGCTTCGCGGTTGGGTCCACGCTAGCGGAAGGATGAATGAAGACAGGGGGGACAATGGTGGCAGAAGGAGCGGTAAGCTCCTCTGACTGAGCCTGGAAGGCCTTTTGGAGGTAGAGGGCGTTTGCCGGAACGGCTGACCCAGCGGTCTTGATCTGGCGCCAAAAGTCTTTCGTTTCGTGAACGAAGAAGCGGTTGCTGTCAGCTAGGTCAGAAAGAATATCTTGCTCCAGGCGCAAGACCTCGGTCTGTTCTGAGTCGTCGTCGGCGACGAACGAGGACTCCAGGTTGTCTGACGACGGGTATGATAGAAGACGGGGGCGTGTTGTTCGTCGCTTGATAGTGCTACGGATCGAGGGGAAAATGCATTCGGTTGCAAATAGGTAGACTCCGCAGTTGATGAGGTTGGAGATGTGCGAT
>JAXQKN010000152.1:0-34381 GCA_037042525.1 Aspergillus sp. P7301S-1 | reverse complement strand
GGCTAGCTCAATCGGCAGAGCGTGAGACTCTTAATCTCAAGGTTGGGGGTTCGACCCCCCCGTTCGGCTTTCTTTTTGCTTTTTTGCCATGCGCGTAGATAACGAATCAAGAACTCGTCAGACTCAAGTCAAGTATCAAATGAGTACAAATAAGCATGCCAGATCTTGGCTGCATATTAACAAGGCGTCACTTTTTGCCCCAATGGCTGACACCAGATGATCTACTAGTGGACTCAAAAAACCGAGACCAAATGCCTCACCTTTCTAAACCAAACAACCATTCTGTCTGCCATGCCTTCACCAACCTCTCTCTCCACTCTTCCCTCCGAATTACTATTAACCGTCGCCGATCACCTCGACTACACCAGCGATATTCTCTATTTATCGCTCGCAAACCGTCGGCTATATAACGAGCTAAACTCGCTCATCTATACAAGAGATGCCCGATTGGAAGATAGCTATGCCCTGCAATGGGCCGCCAAATCCGGGAATGAGACTGTTGTGCGAAATGCACTGAACGCTGGAGCAAAGCCGACTCCGGAACTGCTCGCTCTGGCCGTCTATCATGGCCAGGAATCTATCGTCAAACTGCTCAGCGAGGAACAAGTGGACATCAATGCTCTGCTGGACGGCGCAAAAACCATCTTGTTCGTTGATCACCAACTGAGCACAGCTCTCGCGACCGCAGCTACGCGTGGCAGAGAGTCGATGGTCCGTCTGCTCCTGGGCCTTGGTGCGCACATTGACAAGCCCGCGCCCTCGCCAGTTCGCACCATGAGAGGAGTGGCTGTGCCATTGACAGCGGCTGCTGCGGAGGGGCACTTGGAGATTGTTCGACTATTGCTTGATGCCGGCGGCCAGGTTGACTTCCCGGACAATTCTCAGCGCCCTGCGCTGTACCATGCGGCCAGCAATGGACATCTGGAGGTCGTCAAACTGTTGCTTGAGCGAGGGGCAAATCCCACCCCAAGCGGGTTTGGTCGCCGCTACCCATCGCTTTTGGCTGCTGTTGTAAACGGCCACGTCGAGGTTGCTCGGGTTGTCGTAGATCATGGCGCTCGGCCGAGTCATTGGATTGTATGGGAGGAGGGGTTGCATGAGAATCCTGACATGGTCGATTTCTTGCTTCGCGAAATGGGTTATCCGAAAGCTGCGACGGGTCCCGAAGAGTTGAATCGTGTTGCTTATCATGCTGCGGCTTCTGGTCTGGTTCATATAGTTACTGAGTGTCTTGCTCAAGGGTGGAATGTTAATTCCCAGCTGACCAGGCACTACGAGCAGGATGAAGTAGTTTCGACAACTGTATTGGAAATGGCAGCAGACCGGGGCCAAGTGGATATTGTTCGTCTGCTTCTCTGTCACGGTGCAGACCCAAATTTACCAGTCGAGGATACTCCTGAAAGTCGCTGGCTCGTGGGCCCACTATTACACGCCGTGTCTAAAGGTCAGGACGAGATCTTTGATTTACTGCTGGAACATGGCGCCAGGATAACGCATGGGAGGGATCTGCTGTTTGACGCTGCCAGGAAGGGCTTCGCGTACATCTTCGGGCGTCTACTAGATCTAGGCGCAACATGCGAGGCGTATATCTTCTCAATGGCCGTGTCCAAAGGCACCGCCAATATCCAGATGCTGATCGATCGGGGATTCGACATGAACGACCACTGCCGAGACGAAACATATCAGGGGCTGTTCGAGGTCCTGACACCAGACCACGACGACATACTGGATATCCTGCTAGCAAACGGGTTTGACCCTCGCCCGGGAAGCCCAGAGGACCATAGAAATATCATGAACGCTGTACACAACGTGAATCCCCGGCTGCTCAAGCTTATGATTATCAACGGCTACAAAATCCACGAGCCAGATACTCAGAGCTATATGATATATTACGCTGCCAATACGAGCACCTGGGATGGCGCAACAGAAATGGTTGACTTTCTGCTGCAGCAAGGTCTAGAAATCGACGCTGTCAGTCAAGTCGGACGCACGCCTCTCATTCTATCAATTACCATTGCACCGACCAATAACCAGTCACACGCCGTCCGTATCCTCTTGGAACGAGGTGCGAACCCTTGCTTCTATGTCGCAGAAAGAAAAGAATGTGCATTGAGTGTGGCGGCCAAAGGCCGAGGGCGCGGCCCGCTCCCTGATATCATCGAGACTCTCCTTGAGTTTATTGACAAAAACGATGCAATCCCATTCAGTGTCGTTGGGCCGCAGCTGCTTCAAGCTCTGTCTGTTGTTGAGAAGCCTGAACTAGACGAGGAGTTCCGGGCAAGGAGGCTGTTGCACGAGTATTACTGGAAAAGGCGCAATCAAGCATTGAATCACCTGCATGGTCAATGATCTTCAGACGATAAGCGATTTTATGTCTGTGATCGTCTATTGGCACGGCATGACGTCCATAGAGTCAACCAATGAAATAAATATCAGTCAGCGGCATCAAACCCAAAGCAGTTACAGAGTCCTGTGATTAGGGATATAAAGCTCAGCCGCAGCCCTCCGCTTTCTGAAACTCATCAATGTCAATGGCTGCCTCGATTCTCATCACAGGCGGCACCTCCGGCCTAGGCTACCACGCCGCCCAGTCTTTCGCAAAAGAATTCCCCTCACACCGCATCATCCTCGCCTCAAGAACAAACCCCCACAACGCAGCAGAAACAATCAACCAGCATCTCCACCAAGAAAACATTGAATACCGCCCTCTCGACCTTTCGTCCCTCTCCTCAGTCCGTGCTTTTGTCCGCGAATGGACTGAAAACAAATATCCACCAATCCAGTACCTACTTCTCAACGCGGGGCTGCAGACTTCTGCACCTGTCCAGTATACCGAAGATGGATTCGAAAAGACCTTTGCTGTGAATCATCTAGGTCATGCGCTGCTTTTCTCACTATTAATCCCGAGCCTGGATAACAATGCGCGGATTATTTTGACGACGAGTGCGAACCATGACCCGGAGACTATTTTCCAGGGCTCCGAGGCAGCGAGGTATACATCTATCGAAGAGATGGCGCGACCAGAACCTGATACGAAATGCGAGGGGGTGATGTATCCAGGCCGGCTGCGGTACGCGAATAGTAAGCTCGTTTCGCTGCTGTGGATGTATGCTTTAGAGCGGCGGCTGAAGGCGCTGAGAGAGGCCAAGAAGAGGAATTGGATGGCTGCTGCGTATTCGCCCGGGATGGCGACCGGGACGGGGATTGTGAGGGAGGAAGGGGCCGTGCTGGTGTTTATGTTTGTTTATTTGATGCCGCTGTTGGTTCCCCTGTTGAGGGTTCTCATGGGGAGGACGGATATCTGGACGGTGGAGGTTGCGGGGGAGATGTTTGCTCGGGTTGCTGTGGATGGGACTGAGGATGCGAGTGGGAAGTATTATGAAGGTGACAAGGTGAGGAAGTCGAGTCAGGTTAGCTACGACGAGAGCAAGCAGGAGGAGGTTTGGAGATGGACTGTTGATACTCTGGCGGAGGGAGAGGAGAGGAAAGTGTTTTCGTTGGACATTTGATCTAACCTACACCTGATATACCAACTAATTGTGTACTCTTGCAATCTTGAACCCTCCTGGAACCATCTTCTGGAACCTGCCCTGGGGGTCATACTTCCTGGCAGCCCTTTTCATGAAGTCCACGCTCTCCTTGCCATAACTGCCCAACGGATCCTGCGAGAAGTCCGCATAGTTCATATAAACCAGCGGGTTGTCATTCCCAGTCTGTTGAGAGTACTCTTCCAGCTCCGCAACCATCTCATGCATCTTTGCACTCGCAACCATAAGGTCTGTCTCGTTCGTATTGACAACAACACCACCGGTCCAGAGAATAGCGTTTCCATCATCGAGAGTGTGCGCAAACAGATTCCCGCCCTTGTCGGCGCTGATATCCGCGTACAACGAGGGCAGGGGCTGGAAGAAGACGAGACTGGTGAAGGACTCTGTTCCGATGAGGGTTTCCAGCGAGGATGCGAACTTGCTGTGAACTGCTGCGGCGCGGTTCAGCATCTTTTTGTCGTTTTTGAATGTTAATGTTGTTTGGGCGACCCTGTCACGTTAGTATTGCTACTGGAGAGGCTAGGGCTGGCTTACCATGCACCCCCGTCCAGTCGCGAGTCAAGCGCTGCTTCGTAGAGATACTCAACAGACTGATTAAACGGTGTAATCTGCGGGAGCTGATTAAAGCTTTTGAAGGCAGTACTGTTTTCGACTCCCTCCGTGTTCACTTCAATTGTTGCAAGGACATCTTCCCCTTCAGTGTGCATCAGAATAGCAACCAGGGCATCGGCATCGCCTCGCTGCTGCTGGTCCGTGAATCCCACAATCGCATCCATAAACTGACCCGTATACTGCGCTGAGATGGCCCTCTCCCCTCTGGCGATCTTCGTGTCCGGCAGAGCTTCAAGGTCAAACCGCGTCACGATCCCGAAATTGCTCCCTCCACCTTTGAGGGCCTTCCACAGATCCGCATTCTCATGTTTATTCGCATTCACAATACTCCCGTTGACAAGCACAACCTCATAATTCACAATCGAGTCACACGCAAACCCCTGACTCGCCATGTAATACGTCGACCCACCACCAAGCAGAAACCCACCGACGCCGACGTCCCCGTCTCGACCTCCTGTTGCGATGGCTCCATACTTGTGCAGCTCCGCATAGACATCTTGCCATTTACTCCCTGGTCCTAGACTCGCGACGTTGGTCTGTTTGTCGTACCTCGTCTGGTTCAGGTACAAAAGATCAATCGTCACCCCGTTGTCGATGTTATTCGCGTACCGCAGATTATGCCCCCCTGCGCGGATGGCGAGATGCCAGTCTCCTGCTCCCGTGGAGTTCTCTGCGAAGAGGGTCGAGACTGCGATTGAGACTTCACCTGCGGTGTGCGGTTGGAAGATACAGTATGGATGCTGTCGTGTGTTGAGGGCCCAGTAGCTTTGGATTCGGGGTTCGTAGGCGGCGTCTGTTGGGTGGAGGAGGCGGGAGGAGAGGCCCGCGGCGATGAGGGCGTCGCACTGCGATTGTTAGTTTTGAATGATATCGGTGGTGAGACTGTACAGGATGGAAGCCAGTAAGTTCAGTAGTAGTGGTTGATGCAGGCCGGGCAGTGGATATAAGGATGCCTGCTACCAGGCTGAGGCTGAGAAGACGCATTTTGAATACACTTGGTAATGGTTTAAAGTATCGATGAGGGAGTTTGCTGCTAGATGGATTGCTGGAAGTTTAGTAGCTTATATTTATATGTGAGCATTCTTCTACGCTGATATAGCTGGAGTTTGTAGATAACTTCCACATTCAGACATGGCAGAGGCCAAGACAGTTACCAACCATTGGCTTTTGACCTCTAAGCCCAGGCAACTCTTGGCTTGTTGTTATGCAGTTTTGGGTAGTCATTCTGGGTGACTTCATAGATTGTATCGCTATATATCTTGTAGTACGACTACAAATGAGATTGTACAGTAATGCAACCGAGGCCACTCCAACGGTCCTCAATCATATCCAGTACCATCTTCCATGATGATGACTCGACTCAGCCTCCAGCTGCTCTTTATGCCATGTTCAGTTGGCATATGCAGGCAGCAAGATCAGCACAATCTAACCAGAAAAAGATAAAGAAACCGCCAAGAATATAAGCTTGATCGGCATTCAGCCCCCACGACGCCTGTCACATTTACATAGCCTTGGCCTGCCCTTTTTCTCATTTCGTTCTTTACTTTCAATTAAGCCTCTTCTCTAATTACCTGCAGAATGGTCGAAGAACGCAAGCGCCACTGCTGGGAATGTCTCCGGCGATCTCTGGTCTGCGACTTTACGCAGCCCCAGTGTAACCGCTGCTCGAGCTCGGGGAAACTCTGTCCTGGATATGGAGAGAAGAAGCCAGTCATGCTGAATTGGCTGGAACCTGGGCGGGTTAAGTCACGAACTAGGAGGAAAAAGTCTGTTATGAAACAAGCTTCCAAGAGACCCGAGCCGGAGATCCCCTGGTCGTGCCTGAGGGTCAATGCGGATGCTGTGATGGATGCTATTGGATACTGTATGTCCTTTTACCGGTAAGATATATGCTAATCTGCTAATGGGTAGACAACGAGGTCATATATCCCATACTAGCCAGCGGCGTGATCGCCAATCACCCCGGCATCTATAAGTTGCAGCCCGCGCATATCCGAGCAGGCATCGCAAGGCCGGACTTTCTGACTCTCGATATTGTCTGCGTGGCGCTCAATCACCGGATCCATAGTTCGAGTAATGCGTCTTATGCGCAGGCGCTGATCCCCACTTATTATCACTACCGCGGGCAAGTCCTGCGGTCACTCAACGAGGGGATCCGGGATGAGAAGTTCCAAAAGGAGAACCTGCCCGTGCTTGTTGCTGGGATACTGGCTCTGCTGCTTGCTGATGTATGTTGTTATGCCCTTGCTGAATGGCGCTGATTTGTAGGCTCGTCATGGAGCGTCTACCCACTGGCGGTTCCACCTCGATGGGATCCAGCAGCTTATTACTCTCAAGGGGGGATTTAGGGCTATGGCTGCTCCTGGTGTCGAGCCGTTACTTCTCTGCTATGCTTTGTATGTACCTTTCTATGAGTTGGTACGTGTCTAATTTGTAGTGTGACTGTCCTTGGAGACACAACATCTCCTGCGTCGGACCTCACGATGACCCCGTCGCTGATGGCCGAACTTGACACTGCACTGGAAGACTACGGCAACAGTCTGTACTCGTTCTATCCATTCCCTACGCCATTATTTGCCGCTGTGGTCAGAGTCAACCATCTACGCTCTCAAGCGTCAACGAGAGCTCTGCTCCACAAGAACCCTAAAGACCTCACGTCCGAAGCAGAGCAGATCCTCGCAACCATCACATCCTTCGACCCAGAGTCATGGTCTGATTCTCACCCCGATTCCAACAAGTCCATAACCCTCGCAGCACATATTGTCCAGGCGGCAGTCACCGTCTACACCATCTCCTCGCTGCAGTCCGTCTCTGTCTTACCAAGCTCAGCCATGCTGAATACAATCTACACCACAACCCGTTACCTCCTGTATACTCTCCTCCGCCAAGGACTGTCTACGCCCGGTCTGTCAACCTCCATTATCTGGCCCCTCGTCGTCCTCGGCGTCTCGGCAGTATCAGCCAGTGCAGAGATACGCGAATTTGTGAGAGAGTCTCTCGAGCCGATAAGTCGGGACCATGGCACATATGTTCCCCTGCTGGCGAGGAATATGTTGGACAGATTCTGGAAGAGTGGTGAGACGGACTGGGATAAGTGCTGGGGCAGCGATAGGCCGGTTGCGATGGCTATGCAGTGGACTGTTAATCGGGGGGATTTGAGGTGATATGATGTTGGTTTATTCGAGAGAGATGAATTACCTATCAAACCTTTATGATTCTATTCAGAAAGAGCAGGAGCCTTGGTATCGATATTGGCGCCCTTCTGATCACCTCCAGTTCAACATCCATTTTTAATCTATTTCTATCAGAGCCCCAACTTGATTCCTGCAGCCTCATGTATCATAACGTGGCAAGGCTAGAAAGCGAGGCTGGACTTCAGCTCAGCCTCGTCTCGTATTCACGCCACGGCCATTGGCTTATCAAGCACTGCTTAGATTAATTATTCTGCATTTGACTGCTGTCTGATTTATACATTGCATGCCCCGTTCCCGGCTGGACTTTGCCCCGAATCTAGCACAACATCTCACTACATACAATGCAATGCCGGCGATGAACCTCACCATCACAGTGCCAGAGGGCTCAAGCAACCACGGCAGCTTAGATCTCCTCTGCACGCCCCCGAAATGGTACGACTATATTATATTCTTCCTGACCAACTATCTCGCCCACGCCGCGACAGTTGTATCTCTCCCTGGACAAAGCGTCGCCGAGACACTATGCGCCGCTATCCTTGCTCTGCTCGTCCCATCCACCGGCATCATGCGGGCCTTTGAGGTGTTCGTCCGTCGGCCGGCGCTTAGAACCCGGGATCCATTACGCCGGGCAGCAGCTGCAAAGGCACTATGCATGGTTGTCAAACTGGATACTTCATCAGGGAACCTCTTGTGAGTATATTTTAATCCCTGGGGCTTCGCATGGTAACAGAGTAGTGTCGACTCATCGCAGTTCGGCTGGATGGAGGACGTGGACATCGTCCGAGAGCGCACCACCATCCACGGCCAAAGCCATCTTCCTGACGGCTATGCATTCGCCTACGTCCCTGAAGAAGCAGCTGCCGCAGTTCGCCAGCGAGCGGCTCCATCTCAGGAGGGCGAAGCCACTGGGAAGAAAGAGCCTCTCACCGGCGCAACAGCAGCAACGTATAACCTGCCCAAAGCGATCATCAGTTTCGCCCAGGCACTTTGGGCGATTGTGTCCCTGTACCGCGCGCGCGGGGACCAGATCGACGAGTACGGGTACGCCGCGTTTGGGCTCACCGTCGCCCCGTACGCATATATGTCGCTCGTGAATCTGACCGCGACGTGCCTCACCCCTGAATATCCGGCTGTCTACATGGTCCGCACAACCATCATGGCCGAAGCAGAAGCCAAAGGCGCCTTTATCGTCGGCGACATCGGCGAGCTGGACCTCACGCAAGTGGCAGCCGGCACGTTCCCCAAAGGCGTCGTAGACGTAGCCTTCTACCTGGGCTTTCTCCTATCTCTCCCGCCACTCGCCGTCGTCGGAGGCCTTTCGCATTTCCAGAGCGGACACAGCTCGGCCCTAGAGCGCGGCTTCACCATGGTTTGGCTGGCTGTCGGCATGGTCGGCGGCATGTGGGGGTACTTGCTGCTCGAGATATTCTTTGCTGGGAGTATTGCCACGGAAGGGTATCCGCCGCCGCGGGGGTCTCGAGGGAGGTTTGCCATAATCTTCTTTGCTCTTGCCCTGCCGTTGTTTGTGCCGGCGGTTGGAGGGATGGTTGTTGTTGGGAAGATGCTGCGGGAGTTTGGAGTGTGCTCGCATCTGTCTTGATTGTTGAATTTTTATGTCTCCTGTTGAATATGGCCGCTATATTTCGTATGCTGGTTAGATAACTAAGTTCCAAGAACCATGGTTATATCTCATACCTGACAGACATAATAAACTTCAGCGACCAGATGGGAACCCGAGACTTCCGCAGTGAACACTTGATCAAAACCACAATGAGACCGTTAAGCCACCTGGAAAAGAGCCCATTCTGCTACATCTGCCAGGGCACGATAGTTGGCAAAAGGAAGGGCTTCAAGCCCAAGAAAGGGCTGCACAGGTCACCCAGCTACCTCGATAAAAGAATCTGGCGCCATGGCGTGTGGTATCGGTACTACCGGATGAGTGAGCACACGAGTTGGACTTGAGTATTCATTTCTAATTTGGTTTTCCAGTTCTCTACAATCCAAAGACAGATACTTGCCAGCTTTCCGGAACATCCTACTATATCAAAGAGGACGGTCCAGTGCTGCGAGTCCCCTGGGACGAAGACACGGTGGCCATCGCACCGGATATCGAAGACCTGGAGTCGGCGCTGTTTGCAACGGCCTTTGTACGCGACCCTGAACATGAACAGTCGATTCCTGATACACTGACTGGGATGGTCGTGCATACCAAGTGCTGGGACAGACTGACGGTGCATCGGCTCTGGACTGTGTGCGGGCAAGATCTCCACGTGGTGATGGAGGCGTTGTACTCCCACCGGGCTGAGGCTTGCAAGGTCAGCGGATATCTCAATTGTATAGAGCTTTCTGCGGGAATGGCGCGGGACTTTGGGGTTGGTTCGTTGAAGAGTCAGAGGATGAAGTATACGTGCTAATGTATTGATCTTAGATATGTATGCCGAGCCTAAGACACGGCGTCTTATACGCCGCGCTCGCCTCCGCACGGCGGCGAGATTTAAGGTCGAAATGCCTACGAACCAGACATGCGTGAAGAGTCTTCCGGTAGAGATCCTATTTCAGATTGCGGACCTCCTCGATATCAAAGACGTTGAGACCATGCAGGAGGGCATTTGCTTCTATCTGGGGGATCGGTACTGGAAGTCCAGGATCCCTGAGGATCAGCTCGAAGTCCTGCCGCTGTCGGGGAGAGAGGTATTAGACTGGCAGTTCCTTTGCCTGGAGCTGGATGCACTGAGTGATAATTTCTGGAGTACATGCTTGGACGGCAGAGAGCAGGTCAAGGATGTGTTGGATCGGATGGCTAACATGTACATGCTTGGTCTCAGCAATGCGCTTGGGGTGTATGTGAAGATGCCATTAGAAGTCGCGGTTGAACGTCTTGGGGGCCCATGGTGGACGGATTGAGATTGTCGACTTCAGTGGTTGTTCTTCACATTGTTGAGCCGTCTCAGTATGGCCTGTAAATCCTCCCTGACGTGATATGCTTTCTTGGAATGGAACATAGGGACCATTTTCCAGTGATCTTCGTCAAATTTAAAGAACTCGGCCTTCCTGCCATATGCCAATATTCCATATATCCCTGGGACCCCCACTTCAGCGGCCTCCCCTTCCACGATATCATCTGAAATGTCTCTCAGGTATTGCTGCAGCTGATGCTGATAGCCCTCCATTGCGGTCACTCTGCCAGGGCCCCTCGTCTCTTCGTCTCCACCACCAAGAATGGCTTTTCAATCCAGGCCCCATACTGGTTCTGAAAATAATGGGACACCGTGATGTCCGTGAACCCCCCATCGGCCCGTTGCTGGCACGAGATGGCGTAGTTCTCATAGATTGGAAAGGCATGGATGAGGATTGCCATCCACATCTTTCCCACCTTGTCTTCGAGCGTCGTGTCAAGCACGTCGTCATATGCGCCGCAGAACGGAGGCAGATCTAGATACTATAACAAGCAGTCAGCATCCCGTTTCTGACTCCCAGGACTGTCTCTTACAGATAGAATTGTAGAATTCGTTGGAGCTGCCATTTCTTCTGTCGAATGCGGCCGGGATTTGTCTGCAGTCTCGGATATGGATCAAGAGTATAATGGCTGGTGTAGGCTTGATAGACGATTTGTGTGATGGCTACGGACAGAAAGAGGCCGCAAGCTGGTTTAGACAGAAGCCATTGTGTTACTGCAGTCTCTTCTCAACACAATCGCCAGGTGAGCTATTTACATCTTGCTGCTTAATGCGCGGATTTCGCTTCTGGACCCAGTACTACTATGGATATGCGCCATTTCTGATGGTGCTTTTGACGGTGTTACTATCCTGACTTTATTCTTGCAGCTATCTAGCCCCTTTACAGCCGTTGAAACGCCAGCAGAAGGACACGCTGCTCCCATTGCAGTTGAGTTGGTATACGGACTCACGGGTAGCTGGAGTAATTGCAGATATGTTAGGGAAGGTAATGAAATGCGGCAATGCTTGGGAAGATCGTATATGTAGGGTTTGCTGGTCGAGTCCGCCGGGGGCCACGACGACGCACCGGGGGAATACAAAACAAGTGACCCGGTTCGATATATACCAAGTATGGACAGACGGGTACGTGCAAGGCTGCAATGTTATATTCCATTTGTATGGGTTTGATTGTACAAGGCGCTGGTGGATTCAAGTTGCTGCTTTAGTTGATGAAGCATCTGCATAGCTAGATCGCGACGCGGGTCCAACATGTCAATAACTTGAATTAACTTGAATGAATTGAACTCATGTCTTGCTTAGCAAGGAGCAGGCAGATATGGCGTTGCGTTTAGTGTATGTATGTACCTCAATATCAGGTGTACAGGGACTGCAAGAATGGGCATAAGATGGAACAGCCTTCAAGTGAGGGCTGACTTTCTGATGGATAGCAGATTGGAATACTTCATTCGAATACGTATTGACACAATATATGCCTATCAAGAATCAATTACTCCCAGCATCCTCACCTCCCTCAGAACATCCCAAGCCCCAGCCCTCGCCATAACCATCACCCACCAGTCCCCATTCCCATCTCTGCCCAGCACCCTTATCCCGTTGGACTTTTTGAGCAGAGGATATCTGCAATAGTCGTTGATATACACCGGTCGTCCTATAAAGCGACCCATCGTGTCCTTCTCTAAACCAGACAAGACAACTGCCGCTGAAAAGTCCACCTCGTAGTACCGCACACAATGATAATTTGAGCACGTTATAGTCTGCTGATCAGACGCCCCGAGGACCAGTGGGACATGCATGAACGAGTCTCGTTGGTATGCGGCCATTGCGTGGACTTGGGATAGGGTTCTGTGGGTGACAATCGAGTTTCTGAGACGTGATGCAACACCTGCCAAACTTCTATCGTTGAGCACATCCTTTGTCTTCATCAGCGTGTATGCATAGAAGAATGCATTCCCCATGTAATTTACTGCGTCTGCTGCGATTTCTGGAACTAAAGACGCAACGTTCATCACGTTCATGACTGTAATCTGGCTCGAGGGTTTGAGAGATAGTGCTCGCGCCAGTGCACCAGTTGTCCATGAGAGAATGATATCGCCCTCGCTCATGAACCCGTTTGGTGTATTGGGTTTATCTGCAAGTGCTGCCTCGCGTAGACGACGGACTGCTTTTCCTGGCAAGCGGAGGGGATACTCCTCGTATCGGTACCATAACATATTGAGGATATGGCGTAGGAAGAATAGCACCAGACTTATTCCCGTGAGGAGATGCTCATGCAAGGTATATTGTTCAGCTTGAACCCGGTCAGTGCCAAGGACTGCGAGCGGGTCGTCCTGGAATGGAACGAATGGTTTCACGTCTTGTTCTCTTCCTGCTAGGACAGATGTCCATGCATGAAGAAAGTATCCACGGGCCGGGCCGTCGAAGAGCGTATGCAGGTGTGTGATGGTGAGGAGGGTAGCGTCGTCAAAGACCGCGGCGTGGATATGAAGCTGAGGGATATCGGAGTAGATCCAGTCTTCGGGGGATGTTGGTGCTGTTGGATGACGAGCCTGAGCGGCGAATTCTGCAGGCGGAGCATAGATATACTCATTCTTGCCTGCCTTCTGATGTGGTAGAAAGGATCCAAGAGGGCGGTCTCTGATACTGATGGGGTAGTGTGCCGTTGTAAAGTGGAACGCGGGTCTGGATGGAGTGTAATGCTCAGGAATATGATATTCTAACCGGCCTTGCTGCTGAATTTGTTAACAGCTGGATATCAAGAGAAACGACATACATTCCGACGCAGACGCGCCCCTAATTGTCCCCAGTCGCCAATCTCCATCAGCCTTGCTAGGGAGGCCTCGAGCTTTGCCACGTCCAAGACATTCTCGAAGCAGAGCGTAAAGTCAAAGCAGAAATCGTGTACATGGGGCATGTCATCCCAGTAACGAAGCGGGATGATGCGGTCTGTAGGGACTGCTTGGGGCTGCTTGCGCCGATGAAACAGGGAAATAAAGTTCATATTTACAATTGTATCATAAAATTCAATATTGCGAGTTGTAAAATGTGCGACTGTCTACTTCCAAAATTGACTGACAGGCTTTGCAGCGGATGTCTCACCCCTGACAGCCCTCTGATACCGGCCCAGGGCCATCATCGGAAAATACATGCGGTAGTAATCATACCCCAGGAAGAAATGATTCGGGAATCCGGTCCCTGTGTAGACGCTTTCTGGCCAAGTGCCGTCAGTCTGCGAAGAGACCAGATACTGGATGCCCCTCTCGATTGCAGGATCAGTGCAGGGAAGATGAGCAATCAAGCCCATCAGTGCCCATCCGGTCTGAGACGGAGTCGACTCCTGATTGGTATCGATGTTCTTGTACGACAGCAAGGACTCTCCCCACCCGCCGTCAGCATGTTGTTTCTTTTTGAGCCATTGCAACCCTCCCTGGACAGCGTGATCAACCTTGTGGATGTGCATGAAATACGCCAGTCCGCACAGTGCATGACTAGTCCCGTAGATGTAATTGCACCCCCAGCGACCGAACCAGGATCCATCTTTTTCCTGCGTGGCTGCAAGATAATCAATTCCCTGCATGCAGGCCTGTTGGAGACCGAGAGTATGCAGGCTCTCCCCAGCCCTGTCAGCAATCCTGATCATCAGACCGAATGCTTCGAGAATCCGGCCAGTGATATCCGCACACGAGGTGTCGCAGAGACTATCCATGTCGCTGAATGGGATCTTGTTCAGCCATTCTTTGGTGTTGTTCACGTCGAACGCCGCCCACCCCCCATCAGCATTCTGCATGCCGACTATCCATTGAGCGGCTGCCATGATCCGGTCGCTGTGCACACTACCAGGATCGGACTTGAGATGCGCCAGTATCACAGCTGCTGTGTCGTCGACATCGGGATACCATGTATTCTGGTACTCGAAGCTCCAGCCCCCGCCAGGAAGACTTGGCCGATTGACGCGCCAGTCCCCAGGATCGTCCCTGAGCTGCTTGTTATCAATCCACCGAATAGCCTGATAAAGTTGCGTACGGTCCGACAGGGAACAATCACACAGCGTAATCGTCATCAACGCCGTATCCCACACTGGCGAAATGCACGGCTGGATCCGCTTCCCTCCAAGCTTATCCACCCATGCAAACTCCTCCAGGGCTTGGATTCCTTTGCGGACGCACTGGGAGTCAAGTGGAAACCCCTCAAGCACAAAAGCAAACACACTTGCATGCATCGGGGGAAATATCCCACCCCAGTCGCCTGTATGTTCTTGGCGGTCCAGGATCCACTGTATGCATTTCTTGCGTGCGTGCGCTCGGAGGAACGGGACAGTGCGGAGCCCGTTGACTGTCCAGAGAGCTGTGTCGAGAAGACTGAATGCCACTTCGGTGATTTCGCCATTGAAAAGCAGTTTCTTCAGTGTTGGGCTGTACGGCACGCTCTTGACCAACGGCTGGACCCATAATTCATCCAGGAAATCGTTGACCGAAGACCTCCCATTCGGCAATGCATAAACCGGCCGGTGATGGCAGATAATCAGCAGCGGGGCAATAGTTCCTCTTGCCCAGGACGCAAAGCTGTAGATGTTGATCGGCGAAAAGTCCGGCAACAGAATCAACTCGACGGGGATCTCGGGAGTCGATGACCACGGAAACAGACCAAACATGGCAAGGAAGATGCGCGTGAAGACGCGGACTTTGGCAACCCCGCCGGCTTCAAGGATGAATTTTCGTGCGAGGCGCATCTCCTGCAGGGATGTATCCACTCCTAGGATCTTGAGGGCCAGGTATGCCTCTGTTGTTGTTGAGACGTCGCCTGGGTAGCTTGGTGCTAGGCCCCATGATCCATCCTCCTTTTGCTCAGAGAGGATATACCGGGTATAGGCAGGCTTGTCGACGGTAAGGTCCAGACCAAGTGCCTGGCGTAGGAAGATGTATTCTGCTGTGATGGTGACGTTTGATCGCAGCTCGCCGCACCAGTGGCCGTCGGGGTGCACCAGGGAGAGAGCATGGGCTGTTGCGGCTTCAATAGCCTTGTTAACCTGGGAGATAGACTGGGAAGACATGGTGGACGATATTGCAGTAACCAAGTTTCCTTGTCCATTGTATTGGTTTATATAAGGCGCTTGACGTTGTGTAGGCACTAGGCATTCAGATGCCTGCTGTCAGCACATTGACTATGCTGGTAATACGTGCATTGATATGTCTCGGCACACTAGACTGCTGCAAAAGAACCTCAAGGCTGGTGGAGAGCCACCTCTGTATGATGTGATCTGCAGTGTGACACTGTCGTGGAGGGTGGCTGTTATATAGCAGTGATGGCTCTTCCCCGAGCATCAACTGCCACGCATCATGGCGCTCGAAGAATTGAGCAAGCTGCTATTCTTTCTAGTAGCAGGCACTACATTCGTACTTTGCAGAAGCCTCTACCAAACACACCAGCTGCGCCGACTCGAAGCCCTAAATGGCTGCAAAGACCCCCCAAACGAGAGTAAACGCTTCAAGTACGACCTCTTCGGCATCAGAAAGGCTATTGAAGTATGCTGGCATATGAAGAACCGCACGTTCCTCGCCTACACGAACAGTCTGTTCAAGAAGTATGGCGAAACATATACCTTCTCCATGCTGGGGTACCGGTTCATCTTCACATACAACACGGCCAATATCGGACATACAATGCACGCTGGACTAGCAGACTTTGACAGTGCCCCGCTACGGAAACACCTCTTTGAACCGCTCATGCCACACAATATATTCACTCTCGACGGGTCCGAATGGCGCAAGAGCAGAGAGGAGCTGCGCGTCCGGCTGGCACGGCCGCGGAATATAGTCGACCTGGACATCCTCGAAGGTCTCGTGCAATCTGCCTTCAAGCGCATCCCGGATGACGGAAAGCCATGCGATATACAAGAGCTGATCTTTGCCTTGTCGCTGGATATCCAGTCATCGCTGTTCCTGGGCGAATGCGTCGACTCGCTGAGTCCGCGCCAGTCCGGGGAGAAGAAACAGTTCGTGCAGGACTTGCTGTTCTGCAAGGACATGATTTCCATTGATGGCTTCCGCGGCCCGCTGCGGCATTTGTTCTTCCCTTCGAGGCTGCGCTTTTTGAGGGCTTGTTCCAGGATCAGGAGGTATATTGATGGTTGTGCTGCGAGGCAGACGACAAGCCAGACGGAGAGAAGGATGTTCAATGAGCAGGTGATGGTGATTCTCCTTGCCAACGATAGCACGGGGACGACGCTGTCTGGGCTGTTTTTTGAACTATCCAAGAACGAGCGCATTGTGAAGAAGCTGCGTGAGAGTATCTTTGAGGCGGTTGGTGACTCGCCTCCCACCTGGCAGCAGCTGAGCAAGCTGCATTATGTGCGCTGGACTCTGCAAGAAGGTATTGCCCTACCCAATTCAAGCGCATTTCATGCTAAAAAGCAGCCCTACGCCTCTACCCACCCTCCGCAGTAAACGCCCGTCTCACAAACAAGAATACCACTCTCCCCACAGGCGGCGGCCCTGATGGAACATCACCGATATCCGTCCGCAAAGGGGACGTCGTCTTCTTCTCAACCTGGGCCCTGCACCGTCTCGGAACCGCATTCGGAGACCATCCTGAAGAGTTCCGGCCTGAGCGATGGGAGTCCCTTGCGATTGGAATGCCGGGTTATATCCCGTTTAATAAGGGGGCTAGAATATGTCCTGGGCGTATGTTTCTGACCTCTGATTGGTATGGTTCTGGCTAACTAGGAATAGAACTGCATGCGATGCCGATTCTGACGTATGTTGTTGCGAGGCTCTTTCAGACATATTCAAAGGTGATTGATTATAATACTCGGCCGTTTAAGGAGCGGATTAATTTGACGCTGGAGAATGAGAATGGGGTGCATGTTGGGCTGTGCTAGGATAATTCTCTTTTCATTCCATTAAGCCATGCTAGTATACCATAGTCGAGCCCTTCTGGACATTATTATTTGTGACTAGAACTCAGAGTCTCCAAAAAGGTTCTTCAAGTAATATGATCCGTATATAAGGACCTTAAGTCCGCCGGGGATACCGCGGAGTTAACAACGACTCCTATAAGACGGACACACTCCGTATAGTTCAATACTTCTATTATCTACAAAATATACCTGAATTTAAAAGGATAGCTGAAAAGATGACTTCTCTCCCTTCCCTCCCAGCGACGGTCTCGCCTCTACCCCCCCGCGAAGCCATCACCGATACCCTACACCGGTGCCTCCACGGCCTAGACACCAACGACATCGACCTCTTCACATCCGCATTTACGCAGACCGCAACGATGAAACTCAACGAATATACATCGGAGGGTATACGGGCCATAAAAACAGACTGCTTCGACCGCATCGCGAAGCTAGACACCACGCACCACGTCACAAACATCCGCATCGGGATTGACACCCCAGAAACAAAAGCAGCTGCGACGGCGTCGGTGATAGCGCATCATTTTAGATCTGGGGAGGGAATGGATCCGGATAAGAGGGGGTTGCTTACTGGGGCGTTTTATTATGTTGATTTTGTTCGAGGTGCAGATGACTCTGAATATGGGGATGGGATGTGGAAGATAGAGAGGTTTTTGATGCAGACGAGCTGGAGGGAGGGAGATATGCGTGTTTTGACGAGTGATTAGTGCCTAGCAGTATAGCACAATGATATCCTAATCCAGCCGTATGGGAAATCTACCGGGATATGACAATTAATACTAATTGCAGGCCAACGCCATGAGATGCTCATGACCGGCGATAAGCGCTAAGGAGTAGACACCCAGCTATTCAAGAACTAAAGATCCAGCGGCTGAAATCCGGTAGAGCCATCCTTATCTCTACACTATGGACTAGAGAGAGGCAATGTCCACTCGGGGATACTGGCCTGGCTACTCTTCCATTATAGACATTTCTCGTTGCAGCACACCCTCAACGAAGTCTCTTGTACTGTTCAGCTCCCATGCTATAGCCACCTAGTTGATATCAGCGGAATTTCTTGCTCTTATACTGTGTTTGGTACATACCAGCGGATTACCCGGATGACTTTGGTAGATCTGAAAAAGACCCTCACTGCTTGAACTATCCCGCCCATGCTGCAACTCACTTCCAGGAGCACAGAAGGCAAAGTCCCTCCCTTCTGTCGTCTCAAACCATATCCGCGAGATCACGCGATAAATGGGCTCCATTCCACCCCCGCGGGTCTCGTACCGCCATGTCACAGAAACAGAGCGGATCGACTCGGCCGATGATGCTGAAAGGTCGAAGGATTCCTGCTCGTTGAGCCACTGGCCGAGGATGAGAGGTGTTCGTCCACCTTTGTATTCGAGTTTCAACCCTGATATGCAGCCCTCTGGTCGGGGTCTGGTCTGGCCCTGTCGACCGATGGATGTTGTGATTCGGGAGACATTTTCCAGAGGGGCCAAGGTGTGGTAGATATCATCATTCCTTTGCTGCGCTTTCGTGTGCTGGATATGCTGGTCTGGAAAATTGGATGGATTGCGCAGGAGAGTCCGGGGCTGTGTAGGGGCGTGATTCGGCTGGCTTTGCAGCGCAATCCGTGAAAAGGGCGAGCCGGTCTCGCTCTGCTTTGTTAGATATTTTGTGCATATTATCAGAGACGTACCTGTGGACTAGTCACAAAGCCAGTGATAACGTGGCCATCAGGCACAGGAGGCAGCGATATCCGTTCGGCGTCCTGTTGGTCCTTGATGCTTGCAACAGTTAAACACCCGCCGTAGTTTGTAATTAACTGTAGACAGTTTGTCAGACTAATTCTGTCTGTAATTCTGACGTACCTTGATCCCATAGCATGCCGGACAGTAAGTCTGCGAGCGTTGAAGAACGAGAACGCGCTCAATACGCTCCCCGGCTGGACCGTCTATTAGGAAAGATATCTCGCACCCTCTACGCTCTCCGTACTTCTTGACCGACCCATCTGCATAGAGAAACTCGACCCCGTTGAATGGCGGAGACCCATCAACGTAAAAGACCACCCGCGTTAAAGAGGCGAGCAACTCACCGGACCTCCCGCCAAAGTCGATGTTATAGAGTGGACTGGATGCACCGCTCATTGCATTATTCCCCGATGGTAATAGCGCCCCGAACACAGCAGCCTCACGGAGAGGATTGGGTGACCAGAGATACAGCTCTGGGTTCAGCGACGGTGGTGACTGCGGTGGAGGGCGTGGAAAGACCGGTCCGGTTGTGAATTCGACGAATCCGAGAGAGAGGATTTTGAAGTGCTATCCCGATGTCAGAAACATGTATAGTCTGGGGGGGACATACATCAAGCCCTAGAAGAAGGCCACATTTCCCTATGCCCTGAGGAACCCTCAACACCCCTTGGCAGGTATCATTCTGTCCGAACCAAGGCGAGGACATTCCATCAAAGTCGAATCGAATACCCGTCAGTCCTTCTGGACGGAATGAAACATGAATGGCCTGGATGCAGGAATCAGACGGTACATTAAGAATATGCTTCGATCCAGGAAAGCCAATATCAGCAGCTTCAAGCCCATCAGAGTCGAACCTCATGCCTGAAATATACTCCCGTGGGCCAATGCAAATCGTACTGATCGTAATGCTATTAACAACAAGAGACTCAAAAGCCACGACTCTATAATGAGGAATACGAAATCCCAGTCTCCAAACCCGACGCAAATAGTCCGCCTCTTGGCCAGAAAAAGAAGATACATAGTGCAAGTACCGCGGACCTCGAAACCCGGGGCTATCGACGTCAAAAGTCGTTGGGAGGGCTCTTGAGTGGCCCCTTGGATTCGGGTTCGCGTCTGGCAGGACTGGAGTTCCATCCGGTGTGTTTCGTATATGCAAGCGCTGTTCAATGACAGTCGCGATCGGCTCGAGAGCATTGCAGATCCTCCACCGGTTTACGCGGCCGGGGGCTCCTGCTTTTAAGTGTCTCCTGATTGCGAAGAACAGCTTGGACCAGTCTTGTGTTGCGAGATCAGCATCAACAAAGCCGGCTTCGTTTCCGGGGATGAATCGACTACGCCAGTAGGACTGTGGAAGGGTATCGACGGCTGCCAGGAGGGCTTTGGATACGGTCCGCAGAGAAGCAATGTCTCTGAAGGGGATGTAGGACATGATCGCATGCAGTAATTCACATGGCAAGCCGTTTATCCCCTGAGTGGCCGCAACAGATGGACTGAAGCTTCGCACTGAGTCCTTTTCTCTCCGCAATGGCCTGACGCCCGGAAGCGATATATTAAATGGATCAGCTGCAGCTATAGCCCTCGAGTCAAAGTCCAAAGAGGGAATCTTCAAGCTCGCAAGCATCGTGGAAGTAATCTCGTATTCGAGACCAAGGTCATAGCCAGTCTCCAGCGCAAAGGCAGAGTACAGCAGATGCACAACCGCCGCAGCAATCGCAGACACTGGGACTGAAGGACCAAGCCTGCGGCAGAGCAATGTCCAGCATGCAGCATGGAAGCAGTACACCGCGCGAGAACCTTCGAGCGGGACATTGACATCAAAGTGCCTCAGGTCTCTAGTCACCAAATAAGACAGCTTGCTGTCGGCTGGAGCGTGGACTTGACCGAATGAGCCCGGTACGCCTACGCCGCTGAGGACAGGCTGGTCCAAGTCGTTGGCACCGTTGGACAGGACTCTGACTTCGGAGAACCATTGGCGGCGGCGAACTGATTCTGTAGCGAGATCATCGAGATTGTCGGGGCGTGGAGGGACGCCGCAGAAAAGGCATCTCGGTGGAGAATCGGTCGATTGATTCATCTTGGGGATATCACTGAAGGCAGAGGTGAGTTGGCTGTATACGAGCGATAAGATACAGTGAGGGGCACAGTGACTAATCAGATTACGAAGTAGATTGTACCGTTTCTGAGGTCTTGTTATATTACTATTCATGTATACTAGCATATGATGATATTAGCAGACAGATGAGACAACAGCCCTAATGCCAACTAACTGCAGCCATACGCAGAGGTCTCCCTATTCTGTAGCCATTGGTTCTTCTTGCTACTTGCCCTTCCTCCCCTCCTTCTCTGCCTCCTTTCTTTCTTTCCATCCAGCTGCAATCTCCTCCCACTGCCTGACCTCATTCTCCCTCAGATCCCCAGGGAAGAATGTGCCTAGCATACTCTTCCCCAACTTCTCGTACCTCTTCTCCAGTTCCAGCAGCGTACTCATCACTTTCACCTCGCCGACGACCTCTTTAAAGTCCAGCGGCACTCCATATGCCTCTGGAGTCCGTTTCCACCCAGCAACAAACACATTCTGCAGCATCCCGATCCCCCCAACAGCAATCAGATACCAGCTCCCATCCACCCCAGACGCAGTAATCAGCAGCGCAACCCACAAGACCCCCAACACAATCGTCGCAAGCTGCGCCCAGATCGTAATCACCGGATAATCAATCATCGAGAACCCACTCGCCAGATCCTCCAAATCAAGCCCATACCCATCCGACACAATCGCAATCGCATGCTGCGCGCCGTTGCCCCTCGTCAGGATGAAATTCTTCTTCGACCGGTTGTCCAGCGTTCGACACGCCCACTTTTCCACTTTCCACTGCGACAGCGCCCCAGTCCCATAGCATAGAACCGTCGCCGCCGCGGTGATCATCAGCACGCCCCATTCGCCATCAATCCCCGCAGGAATACTCGCGATCCCCAACTGCACAACGGTCACAACGAGCCCGCTCCAAAAGAGCAAATCCCGACCAGGAACCCCAGCTTTTCTGGTTTTGCTCGCCTCGTACACACCCACGACGAGTCCCGCCTGCGCAGGACGCGGGACATCCCTCGCCTCGGCGCCGTAAACTTCCTTCTCGCGGCTCTGGTCGAATTTCCACCGCGCGTCGATGAGGGCGTCCTTTCTTGCCCGGATCGCGGGGTCCATCCACTTCTCGTAGTCGCGCATCATCCGGCCCAGCACCCAGCTGTTGTTGCCGCGCACGTACCCGTTTTTGCCGTTGATGAGGCAGCAGCCTGTGTCTGCGTCGGGCATCAGGCGATAGCTGCCTAGGGCTGTGCAGACGGCAGAGGTGGCATACGAGACCCAGCCTGTTATGTTAATCCTATGTAATCAGAAGTGGGAGATAAGTACCGAATGAAAAAGCTACAGGAGCGAGCCAGCTGCCGACTATTTGTGCGAGGGCGCGATTCACGAGATCCCCGCCAATAAGCAACAGGATGGTGAAGGCGTAGTTGGACGGGTTGGACCACTCATTGCGGAAATTGTCTGCTGTTGCGCCGGGGTCGAAGTCGCGGGGGAGAAAGGCGAGCGTGGGTGCCATTAGTTCTTTCTTCTTCTCAGTGAGGTTACAGAATATTCAGAATATTCAGAAGAGCTGACAGCGCTTATGAATTAGTGAAGGTGGGGGCTGGGCAGCTGAACTATCTACACCAATGAAACAACTAACTACACGAGCAGCAATTACAGCTCAACCTCTTCCGGCGCAGTGCCCAGACTTCTAATACTGCGCGAAAACTTCATCATCCATGCCCAGATCCCGTCAAACCAGAGCAGCCATGCCGGTCGATCAAACTCCATGTCCTTCTTGTCCAGCGCTGTTACAGCCCGCCATAGCTCGTCTGCACTGGCAATCTCTTTATTCCAGCACCGTTGAATCAACCTTCCCATCCACAACCGACTCGTATCAGGGAGTCTGTCTGCCGGCAAAAACCTCCCTTGCGTGTCATACCCACCCCCAAACAACCGCACATCCACCGTCCGCCCCGTCTCCAGCGTATACAACACCACCCCAAACTGCTGAATATCCGTAGCAACAGACAATCCCCGTTCATCCACTACCGTATTAAAATCCCCATCCTCCCCAAGATCCGTAATCACACGCGCCCTTCCAAAATCCCCAATCCTGATCCTCTCCGCAGCATCAAACCAGAAATTCTCAGGCTTCAACTCCCCCATCAGCACATGCGCCGCATGCATCTGCGCTAACCCCGCCGCAAGATACCACGCAATCCTAAGCTGTACACTGCGATCCGGATGACGCCGCACTCGCGCAGTCGCAGCCAGAACAGTCCTCAGATCTCCATTTTCCATCAACCGCAGCTGAATCTCCCTGTCGCTCGCGTGCGCCCGCGGCACAACGCGGTCAATCTCGCGGTGCGTGAACCGGTTGAGGTGTGCGTAGACGGCGCGCTCGTTGCGGAAGAGCTCCGCGTGGAGCTCGCGCTGGGCGTCGGTGTGATTCTCGTTGATTAGTGGCTTTTTGGTTACGATTGTGGTACTTGGATCGAGGGTCATTGTGCCCGAGGGACTGGTTGCGAAGGCGCCATTGCGGGTTTTGAGCCGTTGGGGGTGCATCAGTTCGAAGGGGAGGCCTCTGGCGGGGCGGATGGAGTATGGTCCGTATGGGCCTTCCATTGTGATGATATAGATATAGATAGATATGTAGATGTAGTTATGCAGATGTGACTAGTAAGAAGTGGAGGGCTTTGTGTCGGTGTGTTGTGATTGGGAATAGTAGGCATTCTGGGAAGGTCCAACTGTGCGTGTTTACCCTGACACCACAGGTCCGTCGTTGCTACTGACATTGGATGCCACTATAAGCCCAGAATAGATGCCAAAGTCTATAAGACTTGGAGATTTATAGAATCGATACTGTTCTGCCAGCAGAACCTGAGTGCTTGTCTTTATCTAATAGATACTTGTTATAAGTACTATATAAAAGTCAGGTCGATGCTTAGACTTAATAGGGCTGCAACCTATGAATCATCTTATATATCTCACTGCAGTACCAGGAATCTATTGTCGAACAGTCCCTCTTTAATCCAAGTCCTCGGCAGTGGAAGATGTTTGCATGGCGAGTCAGCACTGACACAGATCAGGCAGGGGAATAGGATCAGATCCATGTCTGTTGTAATGGATGACTCCGAGATTACATATAGACGGCTAGGTCTATTAAATGCAATCTCAAAAGGATATACGTCATTCTTACTCTGTGAATGACATTAAATTGGTCCGAGCTGGATGTAATAACATACGGTTTCATCCCAGTCGGTACATATCCCTAATAGATACCTATAAGATTTGCATTGGAAAAGGCATAGCAGTGTAACTATCACCCTAGTTGGCCACGCATACATTCCTTTTATTCCACTAGAATACTGAACCGACGCCATTCAGTCGCTGGTTGCTGTTTGGTTATGGTGGGAATCCTTCATTATTGTTCAGTGATTTACTTCTATTCTTCACAGGTGATAAGAACTTGTCTGGACACGTCGATGACTACCTGACATTGATACTAACAAACATCCAACGAGGCATCGCCAGAAATATCCCAGCTGATATTCTCGCCGCAGGGATTCTCAACGACATTGACGCCGTTTGCCTCCAAAGACACAGAGACATCGCTGGTAATCGCAAACTCGTCCCTGGCCGCCACCCTGATATCGCCGCCCCCAGACACCGTTCCTCCCAGGATACTCACCCCGTAGCAATTCTCAATGAGAATCGCATTGTTCTCTGTATCAGAGATATCAACATTCGCAATCTCAACTCCGCCAGACTCAGAAACGCAGAAGACTCCACGTCCTCCTCCGCGGGCAATAACATTCTCAACAAACACGTTCGTCTCGTATCCCCCGTTCAACTGGCCGTTGGCATTCGCCATCCGGAACGTCGCGTACCCAGTACCAGTCGCGACATTATCTCCATCCACCGTCCCAATCTGCGCATTCGTCGTGGTCTGCAAGAGCAGTCCGCACTCGCCCACATCTCGTGCAATCACCTGGTTGATCGTCAACCCGTCGATATTCCACGTCTCGACTGCGTGGCTCCCAGCTCCAGAGATATTGATAACGTCCATGCTAACGTCTGAATTCGCGGCCTCGTCCCGCTCAAACCGGATACCCAGCCCGCCGCTTAAATTCATCGTGATCTCGCCCAGCGTCAGGCCCGAAACACCGTAAAAATGTAGTCCAAAGTACGGGCTTCCAGTTAATGTCAGGTACGGGATCTCCACGTTCTGTGTGTTCAGGGACCGGATGTTGCCTCGTCCACTGTTCTCTTGGACGTCGATCGTCCCGCAGCCTTCGAAGATGAGGCCGCTGTCGATGTCGATCACGTTGGTCCCGATGGAGCCGGACGCGATGATGGACAAACGCTGGCCTGAGCTTATTCCCGCCAGGGCACTGGTGATTGCTTCGTAGTAGTCAGATCCAGAGTAGACTTCACTCCCACCGACGGATGCCGTGTAGGCGCCTTCTTCCCCATCGACCGTTGCATCGGGCGTGCCGGAGCCGCATTGCGCAGATACTGTCGCAGCAAGAGCAAGGAGTGAGAAAATAGTCTTCATTTTGATAATGGTATTCACTGTCAATGATAATGCTTCATCTTCTTCAGGTCCCAACCGCCTTATATCCCTCCTCCCTCTTCGCATGTATCTATCCCACACGCCAAGCCCTAACGAAACCCCAAGACCGTCGATCAAAAAGCCTGCAAGAAAAACACCTCCAATCAGGCCCTTCTCATCGTGTTTAGCCGAGCCAAGTGACACGCCAAGATCGGTAAATTCCTCTTTTTGAGTGCGTCTCCGCACTCTTTCCGACTGTGCCAAAGGAACGCCAAGAAGGCACTGCGGTGGCCGTCAATGTACAAGTACGGGGTACGAGGGGTTTCTTCACAGGGTCTCCGCACCCTAGCTGCCAGGGACAGGCTGGACCTTATTCGTCTTCCCGCAATTCCTTCACGGGGCAAGCTCCAAGGGTCGGATGGGTATACGGAGATGACTCCGTGGGCTGGTAGCTGACATTGTAATCTGTATTTGCAGCGAGATGACGTCGAGTGCATCCTAGAGTCGGCTTGATTAGACTGACCATATCGGATGATTCGGCTGCTTGTCATCACCAGCTTTGGACGGGCGGATCCGGGCATGTATACCTTCTTTTTGAACATTGATATTGTTATTGCTATTAGGACTTATACATCCCGTTTCGACACTGTTTCAAGTCAGGACCCTTAGCATTCGAGCGTTGTTTCAATATATCCGAGAGGCTGGGCAGTGTCAGTGTGTTTCTGTGAATGACAGCTCATCTTTCTCATTGAATGCGCTCGCATCGTAGCTCGTCTGCTCGAGGCGAATGGTACATTTGACATGCTTATATATTCTATTTAAGTTGCAGGAAAGGACTGTCACCGTTTATTCTCCCTCCATGTTGGTGTCGCTATATCTTGTCAATTGGAGCTTGATTCTTGATTAGCAGTCCCAACCAAAGAGTCTTCAGTGGAGTAGAATAAGTACTACAAGCCCGGGCCAGCGTACAGCGTCCAGAGCGCAATTTATTATGCTTGGGGACATGGTAGAAATTATGCCAATGCTCCCAAGACCAGCGGAGCCTTGGCATGGGGACCTTGAGGTGAGGACCTTGACAGCGGATAGACTATATCCACCGAGCCTAGAGACTTGAATGTGTAAATCCTTGTCAAAATGCGATCTTGGCTGCTTCTTCTATTAACATGCGTCGCAGCCACTGCTGCAGTTGGGATCGGAGACCTAGCTGGAGGCTGGGAAGCTCTAATGCAGGCCATTGTCTCGAACAGCACGACCATTCCAATTGAAGAGACGCGTCCAGATCCGAATTTCGGTATTAGTGAAGAAGAGGAACACCAGAACCTGCAATTCCGTCTCTCTCGCTCGACAGGGACATGGAACGCGAACCACCCGCGCCATCGGCTTTTAACGGCGTTGTACGGATTCAGCGAATACAAAAACCTTAACTTCGCGGAAGTGAAGCGCTGGCGGGATCTGTATAGGCATGTTCCTGCAAGTCAGAAGAAAGTCGTCGAGAGGGTTACCGGGTATACGAGGAAACTGAATACCGTTGAGCATTTGTTCGAGGAGAATGACGAGCTTGCGGGGGATGTGCTGAAGAATGGGATGGAGTTCTATGGGATTGAAAAAGAGGAGTTTGAGGAGTTTGTGAAAGAGTTCAAGAAGGAGAAGAAGGCGGATCGGACGAGCGTGGTCCAGGCGATGAAGCATTTCGTGAGGGATTGGTCGGAGGAGGGCACGTTTGAGAGAGAAGATGCGTTTGCTTGCGTCCTCTCTGGGCTTCAGGGAATAGAGCACTCTGGAGACCGTCCGGTAAAGGTTTTGCTCCCTGGCGCTGGAGCCGGGCGACTGGGCTATGAGATTAACGCGCTGGGAGGTATATCTCTCTCCCCATATTTATCTCCCTGCTAACAAAACAGACTTCGAAGTAACAATCAACGAATGGTCGGCATACATGAACCTCGTGTACCGCTACGCAGCGCAGATGAAAACGCCAAACAGTCTCAGCTATCACCCGTACATAGACTGGTGGTCTCACCACGCCACAACAGCCGATATGCAGCGCGCTGTCACCTTCCCTGACTGGATTGCGGAATCATCTCAGGTTGTGATGGTAGAAGGCGACTTTACGACTGTCTTTGCGGAGTCTGCGTCTGGTGGGTACGATGTGATTGTGACGTTTTTCTTCATCGATACGGCGAGGAATCTCATGGCTTATATCGAGACTATTCAACGATTGTTGAGAAAAGGAGGGACGTGGATTAATTTAGGGCCGTTGCTGTATGGGACTGGGCCTTGGCTACAGTTTTCTGTTGATGAGATTGTAAAGTTGAGCGAGGAAGTAGGGTTTGAGTTTGACACGGCGACAGACAATCAGTGTGGGCAATTCACCCCGGGCTTGGATGGAAAAGTCCGCAGTTTGTACGTTCCTTATGCTCAGAATCCCAAAGGACTGGGCAAGAATGCATATGAGGCTCAGTTCTGGAGGGCTGTCAAGAGATGATAATACTCTACAATATGATTGCTCCATCCTGTCGATCCGATCGCCATCGCCAAGCAGACTGGCCTCGATTCCTCCAATCTGCAAGGGAATGCAGGGATGCCGCTGGACGCCTGGACATGTGAAGGTGCTTTGCTTTTCTGGTGCAACCTTGTCCAGCTGCCCCGACTTCACTCAATCCTTTATCCCTAGACCCATCTTCAGAGCTTCATGGTAAAGATGAACGAGAAAAGAGAGAGCAAGTTCGCCGAGGATTGTATCAATGACGCCTCTATCCCTTCAGACAAGGCCATCCGGCGCCGCATCGACTGGCGCATTCTGCCGATCATGTTTCTTGCTTATTTCCTGCAGTTCCTCGACAAAGTGTGCTTGAACGTACGCTCAAACATCTGATATCCATGTTGCTTGCTGATGTGATAGTACGCAAATGTAATGGGAATCCAAAAAGATCTAGGCATGGGTGGAAATGATTTTGCCTGGCTGGCGACAGCGTTCTTCATTGCCTATTCTCTTGCTGAGATCCCGCAGGGTGAGACAGCATAGAAACCGGCTACATCACATACTGATCGTCCAGGATATCTCCTTCAGAAGTACCCCGTCACAAAAGTCCTCGGATGCAATATCTTCCTCTGGGGAATCATGCTTTGCTGTTCAGCCGTGGCGCAGAACTACGGCGGGCTACTTGCTTTGAGGATCCTACTGGGAGTGGCAGAGGCCGTTATTGGTACTACTCCATCCGTGTATTGTCTGACTCTGGATTAATTGTACAGCACCCGGCCTCACAATCTACACCAGCATGTGGTATACCCGCCGCGAAGCAACCCCCCGATTCGGCCTGTGGTACTGCGGTCTCGGCGTCGGACAGATCCTCGGAGGCGTGATATCCTTCGGTGCACAGCATGCTTCCCCGTCGTTGGGATTTGCCGGGTGGCGCATCATGTTTCTTGCCATCGGGCTCGTGAATATCCTCGCTGCGCTGCTTGTACTATTCCTCCTCCCCGGCTCACCTGAAACAGCAAGGTTCCTCTCTCAAGCTGAAAAAGACCGTATCTCAGCCCGTCTTAAAGCAGATTCCGCCGGCCTGGGCCCCAAGATTTTCACCCGGACTGCTATCCTCACTACTATAGCGGATGTCCAGACGTGGCTTATTTGCATTATAGGGGTTCTGTCCGCCATTCCGTCAGGCTTGATCACTGCGTTCTCGTCGATCGTGATCAGGAACTTTGGGTATACATCCAAGGAAAGCGCCCTCCTCAATATGCCCGCGGGGGCAGTCAGCATTATCAGCATCTTGCTCTCGACGTATGCGGTCCATAAGGGGTGGCCGAGGTGGCTGTCGATGAACTTTCTGTTTGCTGCAACCCTGCTTGGTGCGTGTCTCATGTCTTTCTTGCCGGAGACGAATCAGGCGGGGTTGTTGGCGGGGATATACATTGTCAATGCGGTGCGTTTATATCCCGGTTGTTCTAATGACTACCTCCAACTAGCGGGCTACCGTGCTAATCGATTAGACAACCGCCCCACTTATCCTCGTCTTTTCCTACACGGGGACAAACTTCAAGGGATACACTGGCAAAGTTGTGGCATGCGGCTTCATCTCCGCGGGCTTCGGAATCGCCAATATCATCGGCCCGCAGACGTTCCAGGCCAAGGATGCTCCTGAGTATGATGTTACTCCTTAACTACTTTTTGTAGTCCTTACTGATGAGTGTAGTTACTACCCCGCCAAGTTCACGCTAGTTGCTGTGAGTGTTGCGGCGATTATTCTTAGTACTGTCCTCCGCTTGATCTACGGAGTGAGGAATAAAAAGGCAGATCGGCTGGGTATTTCGGCGAGGAGTTTGGTGGAGGCGAGGATTGCTAAGGGGGAGGAGAGGGAAGAGGATCCAGGGTTCAGATATGTTTACTGAATACAGTTGATATTTGTGGTTATGAACCAGCAGATGACTATGAGAATGGATGAATATCTTAAATAAAATACTGGAGACCATACCGGCCTCAAATTCTGTAGCAGCGGGTAATATACATATATTTAGGTCACCAGCATGGTCCTATAATCGTTGGAATTGCCCACGCCGGATTTCCTGCCGCTGCATGCTTTGTATTTCTTTACTAGTACTTTGAGACATCTCGAGATAGTCTATTTCCTGGTGTAAACCTCTCACGTAAACTGCATATCATCTGAACAGCTGCTGTTATCACTGTTATCGGTTGGTGCTATACAAAGCGGGACAATCCCCGCCGGAAACTCCAACTCCAGCTCCAATTCAAATCCAACTTCACTTCATCCACATCTCCTCAATAATCACCCTCCACCTCAATCAACAATCAAAATGATGCAAAACGCCCTCCGCGCGGCTTCCGCCACTACAAAATACACACTCGCATTCCACGTCCCGCCCTCGTCGCTGGAATCGGTAAAAAGCGCTATTTTCGCCGCGGGGGCGGGCCGATACCCAGGACCAGGCAACTACACGGAGTGTTGCTTCACGACGCCAGGAATCGGGCAGTTCCGCCCTGGGGACGCTGCGAATCCGAATATTGGACAGGTGGGCGTGTTGGAGAAGGTCGAGGAGGTGAAAGTCGAGACGTTGGTTGTGGGGGTGGAGACTGTCAAACGGGCGGTGGAGGCGCTGAACAAGTATGTATTCTGGTGTTCTGGGTTGGGAAATGGAGAGGCTGATGGGATACAGAGCGCATCCGTATGAGGAAGTACCGTATTCGGTTGTGAGGTTGGAGGAGTTTTAAGCTGTTCCACTGAAGTGATTATCTGTACCTGCTTAGGCGATCCTGTCCCTACAGCCTCATAGTCAAGACGCATCGACATGTAGTATAGCCATGCATCATGCCAATACTTGACACCGTCGTTATCTGGGAATAGCAGAGGTTCAGTGATCATTCCTATCGAAATTCTACTTTGTTAAAAACTCGTTTATATTAAGGCTGTTATTTGGGGACAATTTCAGACAGTATACCTGGTATACCCTGGAATATATATTGCTGCAAGTCATCTCAAATTTGGAACAATATCTCGGAACCATCTATCCTGAGCTAGTTTCTAAATATCTACAATTAATACAATATCCAATTCCCCAAATCCGGCAACATGTCCTGTTAATGATATCACCAGAGTACAGCCTTAACAGTGGAGATCCCGCCCGTCAACACCTCAGCCAACAATATCGCAATCCAACCCGCCAAGCAGACCACGCAAGGCACCGTTTAAACGAGATTGGCATTGACGTCAGGACTCGCACGTACTCTAATTAATTAAAGAGGCTCCCCACCGTTCTTACCACCAAACATTCCAGAAAAGACAACATGGACCAAACATCCAAGCCAACGCCCACCGCGCCGATCGTGCGCCTCATGGTCCTCGAAACAGACAAGCCCCATCCAGACACATACTCCGAGCGCGGCACCTTTGGCCAAATCGTGCACTCGCATTTCTCCAAAGCCGGCGCTGCGCATCACCCGCCACTGGGTGTAGAAACGGACCAGATCTTCGTGGTCTCCGAGGAGGGAGGACGGATCCCGACCGCGCAGGAATTCGAGGGCTTCAATGGCTTGCTGATTACGGGGAGCGTGTATGACGCGCATGCAAACAATCAATGGATCTTGGATCTGTTGGATCTGTTACGAGAGCTGTGGATGACGAAGCCGAGTTTTTCGTTTCTGGGGGTCTGCTTTGGGCACCAGTTGCTTGCACGATTGCTTGGTGGGGAAGTTGGCCCTGCGCCCTCGAGGGATTGGGAGCTTGGGCACTGCAGGATTGATCTGACGCCTGCGGGTGCGAGGCTGTTCCGTACGCGCGACGGCGAGCATCATGTTCATTTGCATCAAATGCATCAAGACCAGGTGGTGAAGGCGCCGACTGCGGCGTCGGCGGGGGGTCTACTCTCTCCAGGGACTGAAATCTCAGTCTGGGGGCGGAGCGAGCATACAGCTGTCCAAGGGCTGTATATACCGAACCGGCTGTTCACGACGCAGGCGCATTTGGCGTTCGATGAGGACATGGTCCGGAGACAGATTAAGATCCGGGTCGACGCTGGGGGGATCAAGGACTTGGAGCATGCGGATCGGGCGTCGGAGACGGCGTATTTGGAGCATGATGGCGTGCAGGTTGCAAGGGCGATCCTGAGATTGATTGTGTTTGATGATGATGGGTGGGTGAAGAAGGAGCATAGATAGACTACAATGAAGACTCGTGCATTACAGGGCTTGATAAATCTATCACCCAGAAGAGCCATGAAAACCACTGAGGTGATTATAGCCTTCAGGGTACCGCACTGTCATGACCTATCGTTCCCAGTTGGAGTATCCATGAGCAAGCATTCCTTACGCTGACGCCATCACTCTTGTTCTAATTATCCAGGTCTTTCAACATTGATCTTCCTTGATACAAGGGGCTTTCAGGATAGACCAGTCTAGCTGAATAAGCCATCGATATAGATCAACCTGCCTTGTGAAGCTCGATAGAATGACTTTGTATAGACAACTCCCGGTAGATCACGGTGTCTTTCCTCGTAATAGTACCTCCAAGTTGCGTGCTCATGGCTATAAATATCGAGTCCGTGGCATATAATAAGAAGAAAAACAAAACATTGTCAACATTTGACATGGCCACCAAAGTCGGGCTAACGCAAACAAGCGAGAGCTTAGAGAACAGCTCTCTCGAACAAGAGGTCGACCTCAGTAAAAGGAAGGATGAAAACGCTTGGGTCCGGCTGATGACCCTAGTCGGGTGGTACCCCTCCAACATGCCCAGCTCCGAAAAGGTCCTCGTCCTAAAGCTGGACCTCAGTATACTCATATTCGGCTGCTTATCATTCTTCACAAAATATCTCGACCAGCAGTCTCTCACAAATGCGTATGTCAGCGGCATGAAAGAAGACATTGGCTTGCAGGGCGACCAGCTGAACTACATCACGGCAACCTTCTGGGCGTCGTACTGCACGGCTATGATTCCAGCGTGTTATTTCCTGACAAAGTACCGCGCGAATATTATTCTACCGTCGCTGGAGCTCGGATGGGGACTGGCTACGTTTGGGCTCGCATAGGCAAAGAATGTCGAGACGATTTATGCGATGAGGTTCCTGGTTGGACTTTTCGAGTGCTGCTCCTTTACGGGCACGATCTATATCATGGGGAGTTGGTATAAACCAAGTGAACTTGGGAGGAGGATTGCCTTGTTTTATATTTCGAGCCCAGGGGGGACAATGTTCGCGGGATATCTCCAGGCGGCTGCGTACAAGAATCTGAATGGAGTTCATGGGCTGGCGGGCTGGAGATGGCAGTTTATTATTGATGCAGCCATCACGCTCAGTATTGCGTTTTTGTACGTTCACCTATCATTCATATGCTGGGATTATTGCTAATCAGGTTCATTGCTCCAGGGGCTACGCCGTCCTCCCTGATGTCCCCTCCCGCAGGGAACCTCTAGCCCTAACCCCCAAAGAACACACGCTTGCCAAATCCCGCCTGAAGGGCCACTCAGCACCCGCGCAACTTAATATCTCGCTCGACATATTCAAGCGCGTCCTCGGCTCCTGGCACTTCTACGCCTTTGTCACCCTGTGGACAATGCTCGATCTGAACATCCAGCCCTCAGGGCAAGCATTTAGCTTGTACCTCAAGGCTTTTCCGGAGCGGTATTCAGTCGTGCAAGTGAATACGCTCCCGACGGTCGTGTCAGCAATAAGCATCGTTGCTGCGTTTTCTGCGGAGATTCTCGCCGATATGCTCGGCGGGAAGTTCTGGATTCCAGCGCTGATTACAAGCGTGCCTGTTTTGACTGGGGTTATACTGTTGAATGTGTGGGATGTTGGGTTTGGGGGCAGACTGGCTGGGTTTATCCTCGGGGGGTTTATGGCTCGTGAGTTTATTCTTTTTTTTTCGGTTACTAGATGCGTTGTTCTGACTTGATAGCGATATCGCCCATGACAATGGGCTGGGCAACAGTAACCATGGCCAACGACGCTGAAGAGCGCGCCGTCATCACAGCCAGCATGAACGCTATCGGGCAGGGCATTGCGGCCGGCGCACAGGTCGCGCAATTTCCTGCGTCTGGGGCGCCACGGTGGATTATGGGGTTCAGGGCATGTCTTGGGACGACGGTTGCGCAGTTTGTGGTGATTGTGGTTATTCTGTATCTTAGTCGACGGGATGCGGGGAGGTCAAGGAGCTTCAACCTCAACCGTCTGGATGTTTGATCCAAAAGCAGGCAGTCCAAACAATAAAAGAGGAAAAAATCAAGAAAAACATACAACAGCTGGGATTCGCATGTGGTCACCCACCATACTACTAACCAGCCGGCGTGAGG